>VDFB02292596.1:0-81446 GCA_007258455.2 Sequoia sempervirens
CTCATCTCTTTGATCAAGTTGTTTAGGCATGAAATACGTATTTAGGTGCATCAATAAATTGTGCTCCTCTTTAGGCTAAGAGGGATATGCTAGTGGATAAGTAGACAAGGGTTCATATTAATTAGGATGTTATTAGAGTTAAGAGAGATAAGTTGGATATAGAGTTGTCACAATCAAAGGTGAGGGAAAACACACCTACTCTAGGATACATCATTATTATGATTGTTTCACAATAGATGGGAGACACATAAGTAACAACACTATGTAGTTAAGAAAAGGTGGGCAATATTCATGAGGAAATTAGGTGCCTTAGGGAAATACCCATGGTACTACATGAGAGATCTGGGTCATGGTTGAGATCACACATCCAGACACATAAAATATGAGGAATGAGATGGGGGAGGGTTTGGCAAGAAAACTTGCCCTCAAGTGATATTTCCTATGATGTTTATAGATCATTGCTATGTTGAATTCTTTTTATTTGATGATGAGGACATTATGGACATTTGCATTTTTTTGTATTTGGTTTATGATATGGTGAGAAGTTTTTCTATGTATATGTTTCTATATATGTATACGTGTATTTGTGTTGCAAGTATGAATAGTTGTATGAATAGTCGGTGTTGTCATTGATGTCAACATGCTTGGGGGAGATTGTTTGTGTTGTCATTAATGACTAGTGATGGTTGAGAAGTTGTGTTGATGCTTTGATTAGTTTCATTATGTTGTCACTAGTAAGTGCTACTGGTGTCAACCTCTAGTATTGATTTGATAAGTCTTGCTTATGAATATTGTTGGTTTAGTGATGATGAGGAAGTGGTGAAGTTGATGAGTTTGTGTCTTTGGTGCTTTATTTCCAAATGCTTTTGAGAAAATTTGAATAAAAGAGGAAACAATGTGTTGCAGAGGTGTTCTAGTGTATAGTGTGGTGCTCTGGTTTTGCTCTTCATTTCTTCTGTGTTGAAGATCTACTTTTGTGGTTTAGATATGTTGGTCAGAGGTGTTCATAGGTTCTATATCCACAATTTCTTGGTTTGGATAGTTGTGTAGACAGAGTTGTGTTCACCAATGTGTGAACTATATGTTGTAGCGTTGTTTGGGGGAAATAGTTTTGCTCTACATTTCTCCATAGTTTGGTTTTTGGTCTTGCGATTTTGGAAGTGTTTTGATAATGATCACATCTACCTATAGTTGAAGTTGTTCGTGCTTTGGAACTCGACAAGTTGGTTTCTTGAGTAACAGTGTATGGAAGGTTGTTTAAGTGTACTGTGTGTGTACATTCTTCAAGTGAAAGTTGTTGTGAAGGAATTTGTTGGATTTTAGGGTGTTTGTGGAATATTCCAGATTGTATTCAAGTGTTGTGTGTGGTAAGTGAGTCATCTTTGGATTTGAGGAAGCGTGTACTTAAATGTTAATGGTGTTTACATTGGTTTGACCGACCTTGAGTGTTTACACTAATTGTGGATTTGCTTCGGTGTTTGTGGAAGTATGGCATGATGTATATGTTTGATTTAGGTCCGAGTTAAGATGTGGTGTGGTTCGCTTTCATTCCTTTCCACTGTGGGAATGCTTAGTGCTAACCTAATTTTATTTTGCATGGTTGAGGTGCATAGCCGACCTTGGAGAAAGTTTTCAAGGTTGAAGAAGGCATAAATAAGTGTTGTGTTGATGGAGAGTTTAATAGTGAAGTGTATGATGCAAATTGTAGAGTTGTGAAGTGCAGTGTGAGCTTAATGAGTTAGACTTCTGGAAGTAATGAGAAAAAGGTGTCTACAATCTTTAGAAGGACTACGAATGTGTTGGTGATGTTGAGGTGGATCTTTTTTGTTGCATTTGATTCATGATATGGCTGGTTGTAGCATTAATAGCGGTTTCATCATAAGTACTCTTTGTATTCCCCATGTTAATGTTTTCATTAGATAAAGTTTCCCCTTGTATTATGAAGGTATTTTTGACATGACTAGATTATTTGACTATTGAATAATCAATACCCTATTGCTCATGATTATTGACTGTCTGCACTGATTCCAAGATACCATGTTTATGTAGGCCTAATCCTTTTCCCTGATAATGCATCTGCTAGAAAACTACCACTGAATATGATTTGTCATGGAAACATGATGCTACCTCTTCTATACTCTATTGGGAATCCTCACAAGGATTAGTAGATACAGATTCTAATTGTTCTTTAATAGATATTTACGATTCACAGTCAATGTAGGAGTCTTCATAATCTATGTTTGGACTATCACTCTAAAATTTTGTCATTGCTTGATCTTTTGTAAGGATATGAAGAGTAGGAGACTCTTCTTTTGAAGGAAGATCATCTACATGTCCATCAAAAGTAAGTATTTCATGGGTAGATGTTGGAGTGTTTGGTTGAGGAACATGACCATCATTTTTGAAGTCTTTGATGGATTGGAAGATGTTCATTAATTCATGATAGTATTTCAGGGAAGTGAGCTCTTCATCTCAACTTAAATTCTAGAGCAATTGTCACTAACAGATTGGAAAATACTATGGAGATCATGATAATGCTTTGAAGATATGAGATCTTGATCTTGACTCGATTCAAAACAACTTTCATCATACTCAGGATTGTCTTCTTGACATGATGCTTGGGTGGATGGTATAGTATGGGTGAAAGACTCCTTGCTAGTCTTAATAGGTTTAGAAGAGGTGATGGGGGCTTCTTTTCACTTTGGAACTTCTTCAATATGTTCGATCATGATGTAATATAAGGGATTTATGTTGCAATCTAAGCCATATTTAATGCCATTTTGATATGAAACATTGCTAGACACCGTTGATTGATCTTGATTATGCACTAATAAAGTGTCTTGATACATGTCCAATTCTTCATCTTGTGATGATTGATTAGTAAAAATATGTCCTACTATGTTATTGTAGATATGATTTGCATTGGTATAGCTCGATGTCTTTTTGGAATCTTTTTCCTTCCCATGATCAGGCATTGGATTTGTATAGATTCCTAAATCTTCATTCCCCAATTTTTTATCAACATTGATTTCTCCTTGATCAATGTCTTGGATGTGATGTTTGAGTTTGATACAATTTTGTGTTTTATGACCTTTTGTGTGATGGTATTGACAAAAATCCTTGTCATTATACCATGATGGTTTTATTTCAGGTTTAGGATAATTGTGATAATCAGGGAGTTAAATGTGTTTTTATTGGATTAATTTCTTTAGCACCATTTCGATAGGTTCTCCTAAGGGAGTGAATTGTCATCGAGAATAATTGTTTTATCTTGGTGGTGGTACTCATGAAGGATTGACATTTTGGAAATTTTGTTGTGTTTTCTTGTGTATGTGGGTTAGATGGTGTCTTGATAACAACCTTTGCATCCACCACACCATCATTAGTAACATTCTTATTTTTGGCCCAAAATCGACGTTTGTCATTGGAACTAGATGGTTGGTTATAAGTTTGCATGTATCCCTTGGAAATGAGGGCCCTCTCAATGTTAAGCCCTTTGGATATGAGTTCTTCAAACATCGTCACACATTACATTCTTAGTTGAAAGGATAAGTATGTGTCTAAGTTTCTTGCAATGATTTCTACTCATTTCTTCTCAGGCATGGGCCATTTACATTTGCTTGTCGTGTGTCTCCATCTTTGTAAGAAGGATGAAAATGATTCTATCTTATTCTGTTTAAGGGTATATAGTTCCTCCAATGTCTATTATATTGGCTTCTTAATCCTTATTTAAGGATCCTTCTATGCCTCTCTCATTAGTTCCCTCTAACATAGTCATTTGAGATCCTCCCCCAGCTAAGGAGGTGCCTACTAGTGTTGCTCCTCCATCAACCTGTATTGAGAGCGGTTCCTTGGAGCTTTCCCAAATGGCTCTCGTGTCTACTTCGAGTGCACTCATGGAGGTCCCCATCCCCTCTAAGGAAGTAAGTTTGGTTAAAAAGGTGAGAGTAGCCTCTCCCCTTGATGGGCCTTTGCAATATTCTTAAAATTCCACCCCAACTTTTAGTGGACAAACTCAAGTAGGCCAAGATCTTGTTTTCTATCCCTCTTTTCCCTTTTCCACATGAAATATAGACAGGGGTTGCATAAATTAGCAACATAGGAACCAACTCCAAACCTTGCTAGAAATGTATCAGAGAAATGAGATAGAGCTCGATACAGTGAAATATATCACTAATGGGAACCAATGCACCCTGGAGTAATTGGGCTCCAGAAGATCTAAAAAATGTTGGTTCTCTCTTGGAATGTGAGGGGGATAAATAGTCTCCATAAAAATAATATTGTCAGGGACCTCATTAAGGAATTCAAACCTGAAATTTTTACTCATTCAAGAAACAAAAATGAGTGTTGTTGCTTTGATAAAACGAGTAAGTACATCTAGCCTAATGCTCTTTTTTTGGTTGTTAATGTAGATGGTATTCTAGAGGATTAACCATCATGTGGAAACCCTTCTTCCATGGTTCTCTCATTTCAAAAGATATTTTTTTTCTCAAAATTCTCTTTTCTAATAGTTTTGGTCTTCAAGATTGGGCCCTGTCTAATATCTATGCTCCAAACAATGCCGCCCTTAGAAGATATACTTGGACTAACCTTCTAAGTAGTAGAAACTCTTTCTCTAAGTACCAATGGATGTTGTTAGGTGGTTTCAATACCCCTCTATACCCTTTGGAGAAGATGGGGGGCCTTCAAAATCTTTCTGATAGTATGTTGGACCTCATTAACCTTCTCTTGAATGGTGGCCTTCTGGATCTTGTTGATTTTGTTGATGTTGCAATTGTTGTAGAGTGGTATATTTTTGATGTTGTCATTTAATTAAATAATTCCAATTATTTAATTAATTTCGCCACTTTCTTCTATTAATCAAATAATTTTTTTTTTGGATTACTTCATCACATTCATTACTAATTTTCTTCCCTTTTGATTAAATAATGTCAAATTATTTAATTAAATGTCATTCACCCTCTTTGATTAAAAAATTCCTAATTGTTTAATTAAAGTTTCCAATTCCTCAACTTGCACAATTAAATTATTTTCTAAATTGTTTAATTGACTAATATTTCCTCCAATCATTCAAAGAATATTCTCAAGGAATATACCCTTTTCAAATTCAAATTTCTCCCTCCACATGGAAATATCTCCCACATGCTTTCTAAAATCAAGGGATTTTTTAATCTCTCAAGCATTATGGACCCTTGATTAAATCCTTGATCCATGCCATTATGAATTATGGACCCTTCATCCATTCTTTGATCCATGTCTTCATCTTTAATTCAATTTCCTCCACTGATTAACATTTTGAATCCTCACCATTGATTCAATCCAAAAATCTATAAATACTTCCCATTTTACATGATTATTCATTCACAACCATTGAGAGCATCCTTGCTATACTGAAATTCTCACTCACCATTTGAGCACTTGTGAATCATTTATCCGACGTTATTCCCCAATCCTCAAGCTTTTGCATCAACCTCAACAATGGATTAGGAAAGATTGAGCAATTCAACATCCAATTATCACTCAAATTGCACTCAATCCACAATGGGATTGCAAGTTTGCACCATTAGTTAGATTCATTGCTTTTAATTTGTAGTTTAATTCTTTAAATATGAATCTTTCTTAAGGTTGTAGGCTAATTTAATTGGAGTAGTGTTTTTAGTTGATCATTTACTTAGCTTAATGAATTTATTTGATGTTATTTGATCAATTGATTTCATACACTCACACATAGTTTTTCACATTTTATCATACTTTCCTTTAATTTTATGATTTTGCCCATGTTTGTTTGTCTTTGACCACTGTTTATTTCTTTTTGATCTTATATTGTTACACCATACTTCTTAGAGCTTAAATATTAATCCTCTACTAGCAGATCATACTTATTTGAGCCTATAAATTGATCTTGCATTGATATATCATTATTATTAGAGCATATACTTCGATTTTAGCTTTGGTACTTTATACTTTCTAGAATTACATGTCAACACTACTTTTCTATGTTATGCTTCTATTTCTAGAGTCACCTTACTTTAGGGGAGCATCATGCCTTCCCCTATTTTAGATCAAGATTACTTTGGCACATTGTTACACCAAGGGAAATATTCTTTTTCTTTAAGTCTCATGCTTTCATCGTCATATCCTTATACTTTGGGGTAACATACCTTCCCCCACATTATGTGCTTTTATTCCCATATCTTTAACAATTATACTTTTACATAGTGAGAGTTCATGCTTTCCTTTTCTATATGTTGCACCTTCATGGCTACATCATCACACTAGGGTGATTCACATTCCTCTTTACACCTTCCACCTTCATTATTTCATCCCTATATTGGGGCTTTATCTCCCATGACATGTTTTTCCATATGCTCCTTATACACTGTGGGAATCATGCCTTCCTTCATGTATTGCCATGTTTCTACCTATATCCACTAAGGATTTATCACCCTACCTACACCGTTATGTTCTTGTTCTTTTGGTGTCATATCAAGGGCATATGCTGCTCTAGTGACAAATGTACCTACATAGATGTTTTTGGTGATTGAGGGCTACATCACAATCTTTTGCCCATGTTGAAGGCAACCTTACTTCCTTAATGCTATATCCAACCCATATATATACCTTTCGTGCCTCATCTTTATAGATGTTATACATGTTGCTCACACAATGTATTCATTATTGTTATCACTTTACACAATTCATATTATTACAATGTGTATATCTATAACATTTAATTTCATGTACTATTTCCCTCAATACCTTGCATCCTATGGATACAACCAATTGAAGGAGGGCATACATTGTCACTAACATTTCCATGTTGAGATTTCAAGTAGTAATAGGTGCTATAGAGACTCATTACCATGACTAGCCAAAGCATTGCCACATGACATGCCTTGTGTTCCATGTGCATTGTCATCCTATTGCCACCACGTCAAACACAATATTATAATTTTTTACTAGCATAATTTCTTAACTTTATTCATTTCCTATTAATCATATTTCTTAATCAATTGAAAAGTTCTTATTTTTGCACTTGATTTCTACTTGTGAGACAAAAGCTACTCTTTGCATATTTTTTCTTTGTTTTGAAAATTCTCATGAAGATCATATACCAAAGGACAAACTTAATGCTGGCAATGTGTAAGGATCATTACTTTATGTGGACCTCCTTTAATGTTTGAATATTTATTTTACGTGCATGCCATCAAGGTTTTTGAGGTCAAGGTAAGGTTTAGATGAAGATTTATTCAACAAGTTATAGAGTATAATTTTGCATCATAGAAGGTCAAATCTAAAGGCATATGAAAAGTTCACAATCATGAATCTTACCCAAATTCTTAGATTTGACCCCAAACAAAGCATAGAATCAATAAAGAGTCCAAGACGTCCATCTAATAAAAACATTCCATTTTCCAAACATATTCCAATTTAATACCAAAATCTTCATTATTACTACACTCTTCAATCATGAAATTAATAGCTATCATTCTAAATGTTCACTTTTGTAAAATAATTATATAGCAAATATAAATATCATATAATAAATCACAACCATTTATCATTAATTAATCTAAATTAATTTAATTGCATTTCTGTAATTAATCTTAAAGGAAAGTTTATTTTCCTTGCATTAAGGATTAAACAAACATTCCACCACAACCTAGCTTATACAATCCCAACAAAACAATGAATTAAATTTATTTTAAATTTTAACAAGAAAAAAAATATCTGTTAGGTAGGTAAACCATAAGGTTTCTTATAATTCCTTAATCACCTGTGGTGTAAAATGGTGGTTAAGTGTATAATCGCCAGAGGAAAAAAATTGTCAATCTATCACTATAATGTGATCTCTCCATGTTTATAAGAGGGCAGTATATATGGTTGCAAATTAACAAATATCAAACCCAAATGCATTTTGGGCCAAAAAAATCATTCATCCTTGATCCAAAATGACTGCCATTAAGGAAAAAAGAATCTAATATAACCTTTCCCTCTCATAAATTTACACAGTTTTTATACTTCTTGCTTGGCTGATTACTTGGCCATGAATATCTTTGTTGGTTTGTTCTACTTGGAAAAAAAGAAATCTATTACAAGTTAAGAAAAACAAATTCCACTCAAACCAAATATGCTTAAAACCCGAATCTTAAAATTGAGTATTCTACATCAAAAATCCTCATCTGCAGAAATTTCCATTTCTACCTGTCTCAACAATTGCTGTAATTCATCAATTCAATCATGCATTGTTTACTATCACCCTGTCCAAAATACCACCCATCAACCAAATCCTATTCAATAGCAATTGTCTCTCACTGTGGATTTCATTTGAGGATGTATGGAGTTTAGTTCATCTGAAGAAGGTCTTAGTGAGCTTTGGCCTCTTGGGATTCCGCTGCTCACTCTGGCTTAAAAACTCATCATCTGCCATTGCCTTCCTCTTGTTATTCCCACCAATAGCTCTTCCCTCCACAACCACCACCCTCATATCTCTTCTGCTGGGCTGAAAAACAAACAACACAAAGCTTTATCAGCTCAAACTTTTGAAACAGTAATATAGATAGAATGGAAAAAAGCTGAGATCTCAAAAACACAAAAAGTAGTGGAAGCTTTTGAATTCAACCGTGTATGTTTTTTGTCAACGTTTCAAAACACATTCAGCAATCCATCATCAGGAAGAGGTTCTTCTTTCTGATGATGGATTGCTGAATGTCATCCAAAACATCGACACAAAAACATACACAATTGAAACCAAAAACTTGCAAAAACAATTTCTGGAAAACTCATCCCAACTACTAAAAACAGTGGCTTACAATATGGGTGGTATTAGAATTTCTATTAGAAGGCAGTAGGTTGGTGAGGCCTTGCAGAGGGGATCTCTGCCTTTGCCTCCTGCGCAAACGAAGAACTAATGGTCTTCCTGTAGTTAGAGGAGGAATATTCTCCTTGTCTTGGTCTAAAACATCTTGAAGCTGTGAGGTTGCTTGAGTAAATTGAGCCTCCTGCAACTCTCTCTCGATATCCATGGTGAAGAACAAGTGCGCACAAAGACAACAAATGAATTGGGCATTTGAGATGTATTTATAAGTGGATTGAAATTGGGTTGTGGAATTATTTCTTCTGGGATGGCGGGGAATGGATTTTAAAGCTCGAGGTTTAAGGTGTTAAGACAATTTTTTTTGGGTTTGGGAGATCCAAGGGAGGGGCCAACTAAAATTCAAATGTTTGTTGATATTGGTTTTAGATTAGCACTTTAAAATGGGCCAATTTTAAATTTGGAATGACCAGTTAAAGTAACCCAATTGGGGTGCCCAATTCTTTCTTCCTTTTTCTTGGCTATTTGTAGTATAAATGGGTAATGAAGCGTTATTTTACCATAATATCAAAATTGGATATAATGGTAAGATTTTTTAATTTTTATTTTATGTTTTTTTTATTGTACCTAAAAAATGTGAATACAAATTTTATATTGAGATATAGATTTAACTCATACATATTAAAAATACTTCATATATGTATTATATGTGATAAAAAAATAAAATAAAACACAGTAGATTAGATTTAAAATCATAGTATTTTTTTATAAAAAGGGGTAAAAACTTTATTGAAAATCAGAGCAAAGCATTACATAACAGCAAAGGGCCAAAGCCCCAGGAACCAACAAAAACCACAAGAAAAACCAGAAACAAAATCACTCTTCCCCAATAGCCCTCTCATCCTCTGCAAGAATCCTCTCCAAATCCTGACATAACTCACGGGGAATCTGCTCCCACCCATCAATCTTCCCACCATCAATATTCTCCGATGCCCATTTGGCTAGACAATCAGCTGCCCTATTCCATTCCCTTGGAATATGGACATAAGATACCGACTCCATCAAAGAACTAACCTGCAATATCTGCTGCACCAACATAGCCAACTGCCAGCTAACATCAGAAATCTTCTTTCTATGAAGTAAATTGACCAAGACCTGAGAATCAGACTCACAAATAACCTTACGCCACCCTAAAGCATATGCCCGTTTCAAGGCATAGAGAATAGCCAAGCCTTCCATCCTATTGACAGTTTGTATCCCTTCATTAGCAGATAAAATAAAAACCACTGATCCAGAAGAATCCCTACCAACCCCGCCAATCCCAGCAGGTCCAGGATTTCCCCTAGATGAGCCATCCGTATTAATTTTCAAAAAACCAGTAGGAGGGGGCAACCAACTCCCCACCCTTTGAACTTTTTGCTTCACACGCCTACCTCTCCTGACGCAAGCAGAAGCTGAAGATAGCCCCTGAATACCCAGCCGATCCACCATCTCAGCATCTCCTTTCTCTAACGGCAGCATAATATCACCCTTAGCTTCGACTGTCTCCTGGATCATTCCCACAACTCTAGACCAAACTTGTTGAATCCCCAAATTTTCACCTCGAAATATTCTTCTATTCCTTTCCAACCAAACTTGCCAAAGTAGAAAAATGGGACCAACATACCAAACATCCTGCAAGAAAGAGGCCGAAGAGGGGGGCCTCCCCAGACTAGTCCAAAACTCCACCAAGGAGGAGGCATGAATGCAAGGGCTTTTCCAAACACCCCACCAAAAATGCCAGAGCTGTAAGGTGAAGGAACAACGAAAGAACAAGTGAGGAGAGTCCTCCTCCCCACACCCGCAGAGAACACACCTAGATGGGCCTGAGAAACCTCTCTTTCGGATATTATCCCAAGTCAAACACCTATTCCAAGCCAAAGTCCAAATAAAGCAATTACACTTTGGCCAAGAAAACTTATTCCAAACTTTCCTCCACCAATGAACCTCCACCCCCTCAATCTGCTGGGAAAGCAACTCCTGATACCCAGAAGAAACAGTGTAAGCACCCTTGGGGTTAGGAGACCAAGCCAACACATCCTGATCCATGAGGGAGCTACAACTTCGACAAGAAAGAATGTAATGAAGCTCAGCGCACTCCTCCTCCATACCAACAATAGGCCATTCCTCTGGATTCTTCCATCTTGCCTCCACCAACTGCCCCTGAAAGGAAAGAGACTTGAAGTTGCACACCCTCGACCATCCTGCTTCACAGAACCTTTGGCACAAAGTAAGCAAATGAGGATACTGAGAAACAATGGGAGGGTGGCCATCCCAAGCGTCATGCCAAAAATGTGCCTCTGACCCGCTCTTGCATATCCAGAATAAGCCACCCTTAACGAGTGCAGCCCCCTTCTTAAGAGTATTCCAAATCACAGATCCCTTCCCTGTCAAGCTATAGCGAGGGATATCACTTTGAGGAATCCCTGGAAAGTACTTTTGAGTCAAAATTTTGGCCCACACCCGATCCTGTTCCACACACCAACGCCAATACAATTTAGCAGCCAGAGCCGTACCAGACAACAATGACTGCCGTAACCCAAGACCTCCAAACTGTTTAGGGCTACAAACAACATCCCATCTAACAAGGCTCCACTTGGAAGATAATAAACTACCAGCCCATAAAAATTGTCTTGCTAAGGAATCAAGATCCCTAACAAAGCCCACTGGCGCCACCTGAATCATACACCTATAAAGAGGGAGAGCTTGAACCACAGATTTGAGCAGCTGAACCCGACCCGCAAAAGATAGCCAGCGAAGGGTCCAATGAGTGACTTTGACACGAAATTTTTCTAGAATAGCCTGCCAAGAATCCCTAGACTGCCTACCAACAGAAATAGGGATCCCAAGGTAGGTTAGCGGGAGATCCCCAATCTGAAATCTGAGAATATGAGCAATTCTCCTTTGAATGGAGTTCGGAGTATTGAAGAAAAAAATGGAAGACTTTCCCTCATTAATTGACTGGCCCGATGCAGCAAGATAAATATCCAATACCTTACGTATGTTTGAAGCCTCCCTAATAGTAGCCATGCCCATCAAAGCAGTGTCATCCACAAACCGTAAGTGAGATTGCACTGGTAAGCCACCTCCCCATTGCCATCCTTGAATGAAACCCCCCTCCACATTCCTTTTTATCAACCGTCCCAAACCTTCCACCAAAAGAAGAAACAAGTATGGAGAGAGGGGGTCACCTTGACGTAAACCCCGAGAAGCACCAAAGAGTTCAGAGTGCTCCCCATTAATCAAAACAGAGAAAGAAACAGAATTCACACAACTCATAACCCAGTGAATCCACTCCTCCTCAAAACCAAAGGCCCCCAAAACTTTTTGAAGGAAGGACCATCGAACTCTGTCATAAGCCTTGGCCATGTCAAGCTTGATGAACATAGCCTTATCTTTGGAATTGGCCATAGAATGAATAGTCTTTGTAGCAATAACCACACCATCCAAAATCTGGCGACCCACCACAAAACCACTTTGTTCCTCAGAAATTAGCAGCGAAAGCCACTTTTTTAACCTATCAGCAATCAACTTAGAGATAATTTTATATATAACATTGCAAAGAGAAATGGGGCAAAATTGACTTAACCGATCAGCCCCATCACCCTTGGGGATTAGAGCAAGGAAGGTAGAATTTAGGGCCCGAAGCATTTGCTTATTCTTCTGAGACTCTTGAACAACTGCCAATAAATCCAGCTTGATAATCTCCCAAAATTCCTGGAAGAACTCAATTGGGAAGCCATCCAGACCAGGAGCTTTACCCTTCTTCATCTGGAAAATAGTCTTCTCCAGCTCCTCCAGCGAAACATCCCTCATAAGATGCTCTTTCATCTCCCAAGAGACCAAAGAAGGAATACAAGAGAGGACCTGAGCCTCTTCAATTGAGTCCCCCTGCGAGTCCTCCTTGAATAAAGAAGCAAAATACTGCACAGCTTCATTTGAGATATCCTGAGTAGAAGAAAGAACCTCTCCCCTGTCAGTCACCAAAGTTGAGATAGAATTACCATGACGTCTAGCCTTCACCGAATTGAAGAAGAAGGCAGTATTCTTGTCTCCCTCCTGAAGCCACTCAATCCAAGATTTTTGTTTCCAGTAGATTTCCTCCCTCAGCTCCCACTCCTCTAGAGCTTTCAATGCCCTAGCCTCATCTCGTAACAAATCCTCAGACACCCCATCCTCCCTAATCAACCTAGTAATACCATTCAGCTTAGCTTGTGCAGCAAGCTTTGCATGGTAGATGTTTCCAAAGCAATGTCGGTTCCATCGTTTAAGTTGATACTTAACATATTGAAGGAGCTTAGCAAAATTATACATTGCAGTACCATAAGCAGGTCTACCATACCTCCACCAGTCAGCAACACATCCATGAAGGTCAGGGTCCCGCAACCACATTAGCTGAAATTTGAAGGTTGGTGTTCGAGGCATCCGAGCAGAAGAGATAACTAGCTTTATAGGCCAGTGATCTGAACCTCGCCAGTCTAATATCTCAGAACTAGAAGACCACATTCCCCCAACCCAAAAGCAGGAGACCATGAAACGATCCAGTCTTTCAGCAATGCAACTATCACCAACCCTTCTGTTGTTCCAAGTAAATTGACCATTGCTAGGTTTGATATCAACAAGATTGAGAGCAGATATATTGTCCAGAAACAACAAAGCAGAAGGCTCTAGTCTTGCAATACCACACCGTTTTAAAATCATAGTATTTGATTAGGTTGTTGTTTTCTATATTTTATTATTTAAAATATTGTTTTAGCATATTAATGTAAAATAAATTAAATTATTTTCATGTGTAGTTTAGGTTAATATAATAAAAAAATTAATTTAGACTAATTTAATAGTAATATTTTAGGGTTAATGAATTTTAAAATTAAATGTTAATTGAAATAAATATGAATAATAAATGTATATAGTTTTGTAATTAAAAAAGTGAATGATTTGTATATTTTTTTTGAGATTTATGATGTCTTGGGTTCCAAAATGAATTATGACATTTTATAGTCTGTCTTAGAAATATAATATTCTATCTTCATTATAGAGGATCTATGGATTTGGGTTAAATCTATAGTTGAAGATGTCTTGTACTTGTAGAAATAAACCAACAATCTATATAAATTTGTTTTCTATTTAGCTTGATTTGCCTTTGCTTATCCTACCTTTTTTACTATTTTTTGTTGGCAATATTTAGAAATACCTTGGAAGAGTTGTCATTGTTGCAAGGAGATGCATTCTAGTAGGTTAGATCATGAAAGTGTGTTAAATCAATTAAAAACAACACTCTTTAGTCATGCACATACTCCTAGATTGTTCATGCAAATCTAGCTTCATTGTAATGAACAAATGATATGCATTGGAATACTTGGAAGAGAGAGAATGAGATGCAATCAAATATCTTTAAATACTATTATACATAACATCAAATCAAGAAAATTTATGTTTAGTAGCTCCTTGGTGGGAAGTGGCTTGGTAGGAATTTAATACACTTAAAATTTCACATTATGTTTTGGCCCCCTAATTTATTTGACTTAATTAACCTTCTAATTTTCCAAATTATGCATTCCAAAGCCTAATGTTTACTATTTTCCAAAGGAGGAAAAGTATTAAAAAAATGCATCCAATCATTAAATTATCCTCAACTTTGAGTGTCCTAGAATTTTGGGCCAGTACCCAGTCGCCCATGGGTGAATGGGTCCCCCTTCTTAGTCAAGACCCAAATTAAAATATGTTGTTGGCGGTATTTTAATATCAAAAATTCAAATATGAAGTGTTGGCTTTTGGAATCTAATTTTTGGGAAACTGGATAAACACCTATAAATACCTAGTAATTTTATCATTTGAAATCTATCTAGCACTAAGACACACAATTGAGAAAATACTATTGTCAAGAACATTATTGAGAAATTCAAGAGCGACATTATCAAAGTTCATTACAACAATTCAAGATCCAACATCATGTCAAATTTTATGTGTGTTCATGTTGATGTTGTTGAAGGCTAACATTATTGTAGATCTCCAAAGCATTCAAGCATTCAAGCAAGATCCAAATCCTTGAAGTGATGTGTATGTATTCATTCCTTTAAGTAAGTCATTGAAGTGTGGTGAGTTGTAGAATTTTGTTCATTCATCATTTCCTTCCTTTCCATTAAGGTTTTATCATTGGCATTGCCATTGTGGAAGTGGAAACGCTTACAAAGGGTTTGATTGAGGCAATCCCCTATATGGAACAACATATTCTCTCTTTGCAAATGTGTAGGTTGTAGGTTTGAAGAGGATTGAAGAGAGTTTGAAGGTCCATTTTGCATTGTTGCATTTATTGTCATCAAAATTGTCAAGACACGAAAACTCAATTACATAATTTACTAACGACATTTCGATAGAAGTACATGTAGAAAAAAAAAGCTTAGATCCAACACTAGATGACCCCAAAATTTGAGGAAGACACCCTAAAAAGGACCCAGTCACCCAAGGGCGACCTAGTCCTGCTACAACACTCAAATCCTACTTTTGGTGATAGGTACACATTAGTTTGCACCTTCCATATCCACTTGTAGAATTTTGTTTCCGTATGTTTATCTTCGAGAAATTCTTTTTATCATATTAGGTCATTTAGTCTAATTAGGTTAATCATTTCAAATCATTCCCAAATCATTCCTAAGACTCACAAAGATATAGATACGAGTCTGATTAACTAACCTTTGAGGTTGAAAGTTAATCTATGCACCTTGTTGATTTGCATCCTAATGAAATCCTAGAAATGATGGAATATACCCTAGGTTTTGGAAATTAAACTTCGGGTGCACCATATTTTTCATTTTTCATTTTGGTGAACCTAACATTCTTACATCATAGCCTTCTGATTTGGT
Source organism: Sequoia sempervirens (assembly GCA_007258455.2). NCBI lineage: Eukaryota > Viridiplantae > Streptophyta > Pinopsida > Cupressales > Cupressaceae > Sequoia > Sequoia sempervirens. Next base: position 15,718 of record VDFB02292596.1, read on the forward strand.
AATCTTCAAACCCTAGATCTAGGTTTTGCATCACTATGTTTTGCATTTCTCATTTAGGTTTTGCATCATTTTGTTTTGTATTTCTCATCTAGGTTTTGCATCATTGTGTTTTGCATTTCTCATCTAGGTTTTGCATTTCTCATTTAGGGTTGCATATTGCATTATAAAATTTTATAAAAATCCAAAAATATTGCATTCATATTGCATCATAGGTTGCATTATAGTGTGTTTCAATCTTTTAGATCATATTTTCATTTCAAAATTGTGTACAAAAAAGTGCCATTTTATTCCAAAATTATCATACATTGCATTTGTATTTCATTGATTTTTTTGGAAAAACAATCATTGCAAAATCTATTTGCAGATAGGAGTGTAACAACCTTAAACATCAATTTAAACATTTAGATTTTGATTTTTCAAACCCCTGAACAAAGACTCATCTGCCCCTGGGCAACCCTATCCTTGTACAAGTGTCTCATACCACATTGTTTTGTCTCTGTCTACCCAATTACATTGTACTTGCATATCTCTATTTTGGAATCAGTAACTACATTTTATAAAGTATTTTGCATCTAGTTCATATAGTGAAAGAAAGTGCAATGTTTAAGATCAAAATTTGCATTCAAAATTATCATTTTTAGGTCTTTGCATATTATAATTAGTTAAATGTCACATTTTAGATCTGTAAATTACATTAAAATTTGTTCAAAAATATTTAAAATCATTGCATACTTGCATTTTGCATCAAATCGGGATACATTAACCAAATTCTAGAAAATTATTCACTATTTTAGCTATCTACAAAAAGAATAAGGTAGTATAGTTTATAGTAAGATTTTTATTTTTTAAAACCCTTGACCAGGAGCCCATTGCCATTGGGTGACCCTATCCTATTATTCGGGCATCAATCAACTTTCAATGACAAAGTACCCTCAAGTAGTTATGTTTGGAGTTGCTATCAAACTTCCTCTTATCTAATGTTTGGTAGTTTGAATCTTATTACAAAAGTTTAATCATGGATATGTGCTGGTAAAATTTGGATGGATCCTTGAAATCCTTGGTTGATGTTTCAAGCTGTGTTTGGTGATGATAATGCTTCTAATAATGACATTAATGATACACTCTCTCCTATTAAAAGTCTTCTTGATGTCATAGGTCAAGATGAATAGAGCATGCATGAGTTTGTACAACGATCCTTGCATAACCTTGAAAATAATGCAAACTTTTATCTCTAAATGCAACAAATTACCACTCCATACCAACAAAATCCTACCATGCCACCACTTGAAGCATTCAATCTGTTACATCCAAAAAATGAACCACAAGGCATAGCTCAAACAACATGAATAGAGAAACCTACCCATAACAATCACAAGGAAATTACATCAACCATCCCTCCATCGTATGGACATAAGGTTACAAATACATCCATTGTCTTGGAACAAACTTATGGACAAGGCTTTAGGATTTGAAAAAAAAAGGATGTGACATCAACAATGAACATGGATTCCATTCCCTTTTGGAGAGAAACACCATCAAAAGACACTAAGGGATTAGGTTATCAAGATCCCCCACCTCCACATCAAGAATTGGTCAATCAAGTAAGAAACACAAGCCTTATAAACTTAAGAAGCTAACATTTCTACATAGTATAACTAAAACTAAATGGACCTTACAAACACTTCTCAACCTAGGGCTTATCACATTACCACCTATCCATGAACGAGAAGATAAGAAAGGAAAAAGTACAAACATGTCTTACTGCACATACCATAGAACACTTGGACATCTTATTGATGAATGTCGTACTTTAAAGAGGGTATTGAAATAATTTGATCCATACGCAGATCACTATGAGCGTGTGATAAATTAATATTTGTTTTACTACTTGCCATGTGATGGTTGTAGTATCAAACTATGCTCATTATCACATTCATTATATTTTATGCAAATCATCTTTATTACAAGGAGTTAGGTAGTATATCTTCATTTTGGGCTCCTCTTTGTCCCTACACTTGGGGATCAAGGGATTAGGTAGCCTTGGCCTAGGTACATTACTTATAGCAAGGGATCCCTCTTTATCTCCTTAAAACGTTAGTGTAGCAAGTACACTAACATTTTAAGGGGGGGAATATGGTCCCCTTCTTGTTGTTTTCACAAGAGATGGTCCCTTCTTAGCAGTGAATCTAGCATATATCTACTAAGAAGTGTGACCTTTTCAACCAAAGTGTGGCCTTCCTAATCCATGTGATGTGTCTCCTGTGTAGTAATATTAGACTTGGTGTCCTATCAAAGTGTGATCTTTCTTGGCATGTGACTTTCTCCTTAGTGGTAATACTATGGTTGGTGTTCCCTAGTGTGTGGCTTTCTATTCCTTGACTAGTCCTCTCTTGGTGGTGATATCATGTGTTATATTCCATAAGGAGTGACCTTTCATGTATCAAGAAGTTCCCCTTTGATGTTAATTGAATTTCCTCTTGAGGTGATGTTATTATGACACCCCTTGAGGTTTTGGCCTTGTCTTATCATTGCACCCCCTAAGGTGAGTTTTGTTGCACCCCTTGAGTTGAGTTTTTCTGCACCCCCTAAGGTGAGTTTTGTCGCACCCCCTAAGTTGAGTTTTGTTGCACCCCCTGAGGTGAGTTTTTTTGCACCCCCTGAGGTGAGTTTTGTTGTACCCCCTAAGGTGAGTTTTTTTGTACCCCCTAAGGTGAGTTTTTTACACCCCTTGAGGTGATTTTCTGAAAAATAGTTCATGGATCATGAACTTGAGAATCCCTTTGTAACATAGTCGTTGAGTATAACATCTTGCTTGACAGTAGAGCTATGTGTTTCATGAGTGTTTAACGTAATGCAACTTGTTCGCCTTATGAAACCCATCGTATTGCATGACCACCTAGCATAATACACCTTGATTTCCAGTAGAGCCATGTGTTCCATGAGTGATGTGTATGACTTCAATCCTCATGCAGTATTGTTCTTTATTCAATGAATGTTGTTTGGTATTTGAGACAATTAAGACTAAGGTCTCTTTGCCTTACCAATTCGAATCTTTTTAGTACTAACCCTATGTTTTTTTGTGTTTTGTGTTTTATGTTTTCACATATTTCTTCATGTTTCATCATGTCTACATCATTCTTATTTTAATTTCATCACCATTTATATGTTATGTTGTATCATGTGTTTTGTGTTTTCCAACATGTATGCTTGTGTACCCTATCTTGTTGCATATCATACATGTGTGTGTTCCTTTGTGCTTATGTTGGTTTTTCATGGGATCTTGGATCCCAGGGGCTTGCACAACCCTCTTGATCCTTAGTCATCCCATTTATTCAACATTTATAAATTTGAACCCCTCTTGATGCATATTTCTCTACTTTAGTGTGTCTGAGCGTAATTTAATACTCTCACTAAAGTGGGGGCTAAACGTAGTGTAGAAAATTTTATACACTTACAATTTCACATTAATTTTTGGCCCCCCCAATTTATTGGACTTAATTAAGCTTCTAATTTTCCAAATTATGCATTCCAAAGCCTAATTTTTACCGTTTTTTGAAGGAGGACAAGTATTAAACAAATACACCCAATCATTAAATTTTCCTCAACTTTGAGTGTCCTGGAATTTTGGGCCAGGACCCAGTTGCCCATGGGCAACTGGGTCCCCCTTCTTAGTTAGAACCCAAATTTAAATATTTTGTCGGTGGTATTTTAATATCAAAAATTCAAATATGAAGTGTCAGCTTTTGGAATTTATTTTTTGAGAAATTAGATAAACACTTATAAATACCTAGTCTTTTTATCATTTGAAATCTATCTAGCACTAAGACACACATTTGAGAAAATACTATTGTCAAGAGCAACATTATTAGTGTTCATTACAAAAATTTAAGATCCAACATCATTTCAAATTCTATGTGCGTTCATGTTCATATTTTGTGAAGGCTAGCATTGTTGTAGATCTCCAAAGCATTTAAGTATTCAAGCAAGATCCAAATCCTTGAAGTGATGTGTATGTATTGAATCCTTTAAGGATGTCATTGAAGGGTGGTGAGTTGCAACTTTTTTTTTTCATTCATCATTTCCTTCCTTTCCATTAAGGTTTTATTATTGACATTGCCATTGTGGAAGTGGAAACACTTACACATGGTTTAACTGAGGCAAGCCCCTATATGGAACAAGATCTTATCTCTTTGTGAATGTGTAGGTTATAGTACTGAAGAGGATTGAAGAGAGTTTGAAGATCCATTTTGCATTGTTGCATTTATTGTCATCAAAGTTGTCAAGACACATAAAATCAATTATAGAATTTACCGATGACATTTTGATAGGACAAGAAGAAAACATAAGCTTAGATCTAGCACTAGAGAGGACCCCAAAAATTGAGGAAGACACCCTAACAAAGACCTAGTTGCCTAGGGGTGACCCAATCCTACTACAACACTCAAATCCTATTTTTGGTGATGGGTACATATCAGCCTGCACCTTCCAAATCCATTTTCAAAAATTCTTTTTCCATCTATTTATCTTCGAGAAATCACATTTATCATATTAGGTCATTTAGTCTATTTAGGTTAATCATTTCAAATCATTCCCAAATCATTCCTAAGACTCACAAAGATGCAAATCCAGGTCTCATTGACTCACCTTTGATGTTGAAATTCAATCTATGCACCTTGTTGATTTGCATCCTAATGAAATCCTAGAAATGATGGAATATACCCTAGGTTTTGTAAATTAAACTTAGGATGTACCACTTTTTTATGTTTAAGAGTATTTTAAAAATTGAATATAAATTTGAAGGATCATTAAAGTACATATACTTCAAACACCAAAGTGAGATATGCAACTACAGTAAATTATGGCAATACCTACAATGTTCAATGATTGATGTTTAGAAACTTACAAACAAATAAACAAAGTGAAAAAAAAAACTTTTGGTTGATTTACACCTTGAGACGCTCATAAATTAGACACTTATGGTAATTCAAAATGTGATTTCTCACTTTCTAGTGACTAGAGAAAAACCAAGATGGTCTAGCTTACACTTATAAATCCAACTTAAATTTTCTTTCAATATAAATTTTTACACCACCAAATACTCATATAGTGTGATCCTAGTGCTTCTTCCAACTCTACTATCCAAAATTTCCTCTATCTCCTTTTGTTGTATTGCATTATTATAATTTTACTCCCCTTCTTGATGTTGATATAGATCTAAAACATTAAATACTTGAGATATGCCCAATCCTTTTGGTAACTCAACTTCATATGAATTCCCAAATTAAATCTCTTAATAGTTTTACAAAGACCAAGTTTCTTCATATTGAATTTATTGTATGTTCTACCTATAAATTTATTTCCTAAGGAAAAATCCACGTGTCTCATTTTTCTCATTCGTATTTTCCTTATATCTACCATTCATCTTCTCCAAGTGACTCCTTCCACATGTATTGTTAGTGTAAAAAGTGATTTTACCTAACTAGTTCACATATACCTTATTTTCCTATTCACACTAGTGCTTAAGCTCACTTATAGACTTTTCTTTTTTGTTTAACATTATAGGTGCATTATATGTTTCCTCACATTTGTCCCAAGTGTTCCCACATATGTTGCCACTTTTGGAGGGATAGTCAATCTTCTATTCCTATTCTTTCTTCCTACTTTTCCTACATATACAAGGAACATATTATACATATTACACACATTTATATGAGTATTGATATTATAGTATTTTTAGCTTACTCTCTTTGTAGAAGGATTGTTTGGTTTTGCAAGGATCTTGTGATTATATGAGTCTCTTGATGACTCTAATATGATATCAAAAATAAAAATCCACAAGAACCTTCTCTTGTTTTAGAGATTTTTATCAACTACGTTCATATGATGTTTCTTGGAGAAAAGTTAACCTTACTATTGGGTCTAGAAGTCCCAAAACTAGATGGATTAATAGTATAATCAAGATGATTTATTGAAATCCAAATCCATAGGATTTTGAAAGGTCTTCCCTTAGAAGTCATATGAAAATCCATACAATTTTTATCATTGTATCATTTCTATCAAGCCATACATTTGTAGGTTCACCATAAGCTTGCTAATTGCTTTCGTAGGCATCGATAGTGATTTGTTCAAATGGTTGCTAGAGAGAATCATACAAGGGAATATAACTATAGGTGATGTCTCACTTAAGGCTCATAGTCAATGGAGATTAAAATTATAGTTGTATCCAACCTTTAGGGGATTAAATTTCACAACTCATTGTGATGAAGATGAAAAAAAAAACTCAACCAATTCCACCAAATTCAGATTACAAAAGACTCAGCAACAAAATAATTCCAAAATCAACAACTGCATATGTCGATTTAAGTTGATCTACGATTGCACAACAACAAAGTCAAACTTGAAAGAAAATCAAATATCTTTATTTTTGATTTCATGAAAAATTTACATTACATTCAAGGCAAGGAAATTTCATTGCCTCTCTGTATTTCTCCTCCTCTGCTGGGGTCTTCCTCCTTTTATGCTCTGCTCTTACTCTTCTCTACACATACACCTCTCAATAATTCACTATTCCCACACATCAATTTCCTTGCATCTGTTGTTTCTAACGACTTTTTGGATGCTCACCACACCTTTCCATTTCCTCTCTACCAAGGATCCACCCCTTATTACTCCTTTACTCTTCAAATGGTTTGGCCTACATAGTGAGGCAAGGTGTCTAAAAATTAACATTCAACCCTTTGTTATTGGGTGCAACTTCTGCCACAACCAACGCTATCCACTTTCTTTAACTTACATTCCCATCCAATGTGCTCGAGGTACTCTTCATACATGAAATGAAAATTACACAAGCTTATTCCATCACCTACGCCCCTTCCTCCTACACGATCTCTCCTTTTCTGTAATTCTCAAAAAATGGACTCCTATATCATACGGGTTTAGGTTATCCATTCAGTTATTTATCCATTTATTATAAAACAGAGGTGACCCTTTTCTTTCATTGTACACATCATAGCTTCTTTGTTACTTCCCATTGGCCCTACTGCAGCTTCAATATGCTCTTCTAACCACGTCTTTTTTGTAGCTCAACCTATCTCTTCATGCTTTAACAAGAACAACCTCACCATTCTTCTAAGCATCGATTTCTTTATCTACCAGTGCCAACGGTTGGAAACTTGTGGTGCATCCTTCTCAGACTCAAACTTTATGACATTGAGAATTTAACCAACCCCGATATGACCCATTACATATTCGTTAATCTAAGTTTGACATGGCTTCCATTACCTGTCAGTGTTGGCAATTGACCTGTCTACTGTTCCTTCTTGTTGCATACCAATTGATATTTCGACCTCTCCTTTACCAGTATATAGACATGAATCAGGTTTGAGAATCAGCCCAACTTGTGGGCAGCACAGGGTTCTCCTCCCTTCCACACCGCCACAACCTAGAGCCCTTCCAATTTCTCCTTCAACCGCGATTCTTCTCCTATATCACCATATTATGTCTTCTTAAAATAGTGTTCCTTTGTTAAATAGGAAGATGAGGCATTGCCTCTTTAACTTGCATTTCAATAGGCCCAATGATTCTTCTTGAAATGCTTTATGTTGTTTGGTATTCTACAAAACGTTTGCTTAAAAAAAAGTCAGATTTCGTAAAGAAATAGACTTATATTTGCTCCCAATGTCTGCATTTTAAATCTTCAACTTTTTAATGTCACAATTCGGTAAAAAGAACTTATAGACAGAGATGCATAAATTGACGTAGTCAAAACACTTCACCAAACCGTTTTGCTTCTAATTGTGTGGAATGTGAGATTTTAAAATTTTTCCAAATCATCAACTGAAGTTTGAAACTTTTACAATCAATTCCAGAATGGAGTAAAAAGTCTACTTGTCAAAAGGTTTTCGCATGAAATCTTACCAAACCTTGAAACAATAATTTTTTTGGTGATGTTGATCGCCTATGAACTTAGATACTCTTGCATCATACACACCGAGTAAGAAATTTATGAGTATGGGCTCACAAAAGTGGAGTCAGGTGATAGAATCACCCTTCGAGATTGCACACAACCTCTAGCAAACTCCATCGCTGACATCCCGACCTTCGCCAATTAGCCCGACCTCCTCTGCCAAATTATTCCTCTTCTCTCCATGCCCTCCTCTGGCATGCCTTCACTGCATTAAACCCTTGCAACCTCCATGCTTTAATCATACCTCAATCCCACAAAGATTCCACTCCGACTGTTGTAATCTTCCATTGCCACTTTCCTTTGTGCTTTTCGCTCTCAATCGTTTGGTACCCCGCACACCTACAATGATACTTTCGAGCTTCTCACTCACACTTCCAACTCTATTCTTTCTATTCCTCAATCGCTTGGGACTCCAGACACCTGCAATGATACTTTTGAGCTCCTCAATCATGCTTCCACTATCCACAGGTTTCGATACAAGTTGCCTCATGTTCGGCGATTTGCTTGTGCCTTCAAAACCTCTGCTCACTTCCCTCTCCACCCATAAGTCTTGGTGTAAACCACCTCTCTCTTGGTTCTCTATCCACACTTTCTAAACCTATGGCTCTAATACCAATTGATGAAGATGAGAAAACAACTCAACCAATTCCACCAAATTCAGATTACAAAATACTTAGCAACAAAATAGTTCCAAAATTGACAATTTCATATGTCGATTTAAATCGATCTACGATTGCACAACAACAAACTCAAACTTGAAAGAAAATAAAATATCTTTATTTTTGATTTCATGAAAAAATTACATTACATTCGAGGCAGGGTAGTTTCACTGCCTCTCTGCATTTATCCTCCTCTGCTCAAGTCTTCCTCCTTTTATGCTTTGCTTCTATTCTTCTCTACACATATACCTCTCAATAATTCACTATTCCCACACATCAATTTCCTTGCATCTATTGTTTCTAACAGTTTTCTGGATGCTCACCACACCTTTCCATGTCCTCTCCGCTCATGAGCCACCCCTTATTACTCCTTTACTCTTCAATTGGTTTGGCCTGCATAGTGAGGCAAGGTATTTGAAAATTAACATTCCACCCTTTATTGTTGGGTGAAACTTCTACCATAGCTAGGGCTATCCACTTTCTTTAACTTACATTCCCATAAAATGTGCTCGAGGTACTCTTCATACATGAAATGAAAATTGCACAGGCTTATTCCATCACCTACACCCCTTCCTCCTACACGGTCTCTCCTTTTTTGCATTTCTCAATACAATGGACTCCTATATCATACGGGTTTAGGTTATCTATTCAATTCTTTCTCCATTCATTATAACACAAAGGCGACCCCTTTCTTTTTTTGGAGCAATTTTTCTCTAAGTGTTCCACCTTTGTTTTTGGCCCCCACAATATATGTTTTCGACTCCTACTTTCTTTTTGTATTTTGATGGCACTATGCCTTTGAAGGCCAAGGTTACTCCAACAAAAAGGCACGTAATGCATTGCATAGTGACTGCATGGCTTTTTCCTATATTGCCTTCCCTTTCAAGCTCAAAATGGGACACATGGTTGTATGGTAGGGATTTTCTCCAAGTTGCTCTCATGGACTTAGAAATCGTCCGCTAGCACACCACGACACTTACTTTTGTCGGGTGGGTTGTTTCACCCACAGGTGTATCTCTTCCTTGGAAAAGTTGGTCAGGAGGCACAATGAGGTTTATGTCTTCAAGAATTAGTCCTTTGGGGTGGCATCATTATTTCTCTTAAGTGATCAGATCAGATTTTTTCTAAGTTGTAATCATATCTGATCTTTCTCTGACAACATATCTTTGCAAAGATTCTGCAACATTTGAAGCCATTAATGAATTAGCTTAACTTTTATTGAAAAAGATTATTGTGAACGAATTAGATCTTTGATAAGATTTTAGAGTATTAGTAGAGGACACCAGTTAGAAGTTCATCTCTATTAGCTGCAATATGGGCTCATCTTTCTAGCTCTATAAAAGGGGTTTGTAGTGATTGAGAAGACATCATTTTTTCATCTCTAAGATATAATTTTTCATTCAATTAGAATAGGGAGGAGTAGGAAGGATTTTACAGAGCTTTATTTCACTCTATGGCATGTTAAAATTGTTAAGACTATTATTTGGATTAGCATCCAACCTCTGTGTTTATGTTATTTATTACAAGAACCAATAATATTAGGAAGAAATATATGAAAGTGTGCATCTATATAACCTTTTTCACATATTTCCTTTCTATATTATGTATATGTTAAATGCTTTGTGTCAATTTATGTCGATATGGTCTTGGTGATTATGTTGCATGCTGGCATTAGATTTTATGTTTTCTAAATACTACCATTTGAAAATTGAATCATGTCTATTCTACTTTCATTTTTTGTGAAGATTGTGTTAACTTTCATATTACGCTATAAGAGATGAAGGTTTCTATAAAGATTTGAAATATTCCTTTAGTTTTAGGCTTCTTATTTCTATCGAATCCTAATGGGTGCTTCTAGTGGGGTGATCTAAATGACTACTTTGTGCTCTTTCAGGCCTTAGTTATTTGTTTTCTTCCTAACAATGAAGGTTTTGTGCCATTTTGTGTCCTTTTTATCAAAAGTAAGAAGCTACTAGGCCTTTAAATGTTGTAAAACCTTTGGCACATCACCATCTTTTGTTTTTGTTTTTGTTTTTTTTGTTTTTTTTCTGCATTTCTCTTTCCCCTTTTCCCCAAAACACAAATAAGAGACAACTTATATAACAATCCCATAGGTCATTTAGTGAGGCACAATCTAGTCCCCCACTCACTGAATTTTCCATAAGACTATTCGAGAGAAGCGTAAGCTTTCATGATCAATAGTTCTTTTTCTGGAATTCCTGATGGAACATGGGTTTTTCTTAGGTGTCTAATAGTCAACCTTCCAGAGGCATTTTTTAAATTAGACTAACAAGAGAAGTTGGTAATCTCATGCCCAGAGTCCAAACCAGAGCATCCTCAAGAAGGAATTTCCATTATTCTCAGTTACCTACTTTGGCTCCTAGGAGAAGGTGATTCATAGGTTTCATATCACTTGTGAAAATCAATAGAGTGAAAAGTCCTAGCCCTAAGTCTAGAGCCTTATCTACCCCTCTAAGTGGCTGAACTTTTTAAATACAAATACTTGTCTACCTCGTCCATAGGATTTTTTTTAATGTCTCACCTAGGCGCTCTTGCCCCAAGAAATTTTGTAACCTGGGATAGTGGGAGCCTACTAGTTCCACCTACACCTCCAGGTGTGTGGCCCGCCATACCTTCCAACACCCTCAAAGAAATTCCTAAGTTCATCGGGGAGGATTTTAAAACTCCTTCTGAGGACCTCAAAGATATAGCAGAGGTTTGCAAGATCCTTAACATTGTAGAGAAAAATGTGGCCCTTAGATTGTTAGTTACATCATTTAAAGGGAAGGCTCAAGATTGGTATAGGTCCCCAACCTTCGGTTCCATCCGCTCTTGGGATGAACTTGGAGAAAAAAAATTTGGCCGCTTCTTGGAAAAGGGGGACTCCTCATGCTTGTTACAAAAATTGATCACAATTAAGAGGCCCTACAAGAGGCAATGATCGACTTCAACACCAGGTTCCATAAAACCTGGCAGAGGATTCCTATGATGGTCAGGACTTTGGCAGCTATAGAATTCATGTTTTATTTGAAGGCTTTGAATTTAGACATCACGATCATGGTACAGTCACTAGGAGGTGATACCTTTCCTAACACATATGATCTAGTTGTGTGAGCAAGGAACAGTCTAATAGACACCAAAAAGTTTCCACCGTGGCCACCAATGCATGGGTTTGCAAAAATCTCTAGCGGACCCCAGGAGAAGGCTATTCCTAGCACCTCTACCTCACTCCCCAAAACATCAACTGCACCACCACCATTGAGGTATGTTTACCCAAGCACACAACCCAACATGTCAAGCTCCTCTTCATTGGAAAAATATTTCAATGATATGAAGAACCTAATGAGGACCTTCGCTAATGAGCTAGTCATTATTCAACGTCAACAAGAAAAACCTTCAAAGCCTCCTCCACAAAATTATCAAGGGGAAAAGCTGCCTTACTAGCACAACACATATCAAGGAGCTTCGAGAGGAGGCAATCAATAGTAGACATCTATGAGCTAGATAGTCCCGATTACCACACCACTCCAGACCGTCAAGAACAACTTAAACAAAGATTTGGTCCCAGGTCAAAACAACCTGGTAGAAGATGAGAATGTATGGGGTTTCCCATGCAATGATAACCATATGCCCCAAAAATATCCGAGGGGAAATCTTCAATAGAAGATAGCAGAACAGAGAAGTCAGGGTGTATTTTGAACACAGAAGATTATTAGTCTCCTGGAATGCAGGGTGCTCGGTTTAGTGTGTGGATGCAAGGGATGTCGTTGGAACAAGAATTGGATATCTCACCTTACCAAACACTTTTTTCTTGGATGGAAGAGGAAGATTCAATTTTTTTAACTGATGTACCAACAACTAGTGCCTTACAGGTATAGTTAGATTACAATACATGATCCAAAAGAAGAATCATTGGGGAGTATGTGCAACAAACTCCCTAGTGGTCACAGCCACAACAACCACAACCACAAGTACAAAAAAGTTCATAGACATGACCAAATCAACAATCATTGGCTCAAACATCCCCATAGAAGGACATGGACAAGGCTTTGAGACCATCCACGATAGACCGACTGTTCCCTAAGGCAAGGGAAGCACCCCTGCCTAAACCAAAGGCCCTGCCAATCAGAACGCTCAATGTGGTAGAGCAACTAAAGAAGGTGCCTACCAACGTGTCTCTATGGGACATTCTTTCAATACTGGAACAAAATATCTTTCTCCAGGAGGCATTGAAAAATGAAGAATAGCCTCCAGGAGTGAAAACAACCTCGCCACATGACAAAGGAAAAGGGCTTGCATCAGATCCCCAACCCTCAGGAGCCATGACATACATAAACACAATGGAAAAAATGGATGTAAAAGAGGAAAGCAAGCCAAATCCCACCCCTTTCTTTCTAACACTTATTGTGGGAGATAAGCTTTTGCACAATAATATGATCAATTTAGGGGCTAGCACTATGGTCATGCCCAAACAAGTGGTCGATGCTCTGAATCTAATGTATGAGCCTCTCGAGAAAGGCATCATGTAATTAGACAGGAAGAAGGTCCCAACTATTGACCACATTAAGGATATTTCTTTTACCCTTTTCTCCTGTTCAAGCCAAACCATAAAGTAAGAGGTGGTCATAATTGGCATTCCCCATGTCTTCAGTATGTGCCTTTCAAGGGACTTCAGGGTAAATCTTGGAGGATATCTAACACTTGATTAGTCTCATTTGATATTACAGACAAAGTACGGGGTGAAGATGAAGATTTTGTCTGAGACCTTGCACCCTAAAGATATAGCAGAAAATGCAATATAAGCTTTGAAGCAATGCATACCTCCTTTTCAAAAAAGGAGATGTATTGCATAGAAATGTTGGAAGAGGAAGAGGCCACAAGTGATCAGACCCTTGAGGAGGAAGTCCTACTTAATCAATTCATTGATTCCAATCCTTTCGAGAATTTCCATGCTACCAAGTTAGGTACTTATGTGATCTTTGACGAAGACCAAGCTCTCCAAAAATTGGTAATGGAGCAGGGAAAACCTAGCGAGCCAGGTGACAATAGTTTATAGACACTACATTTCGATGGTGCCAAATGCAAGACTAGTTCTAGAGCCAAAGAATGACTAGTATCTCCAACTGGATTAGAGACCCTCAGAGCTTTCCACTTCTATCTCCCATGATCAAATAATGATGTAGAATATGAGGCACTGGTACATGGCTTGACTCTAGTAGAGCGGATGTGTGTAAAAAGAATACAAGTATTCATGGATTCAGAGCTGGTTGTAAGCCAGATCAGAGGACATGAAACCACTAAAAATATAAGGATGAGGTCCTACCAACACAAAATATGGGACTTGATTGAAGGGTTCAAATATTTTAACATACAGGTTATCCTGCGATCTCAGAACTCGGTCGTAGATCGGATAGCCTCTATTGACTTGCAATTTGAGCCAACTCCTAGATCGGTTGAAAGATAGCATGTGGTGCATACCATTGTCTACCCATCTATACCCGACAATGACCAAAACTAGCAGGTCTTCGAGGATGATGCTTAGATTGCTACCTTCTTGTGACAATCGAGGGAGTTTTCCAATCAGCCACAAGTCGAAGCTGGAGAAGTTGTTGAAGAACAAGTAATCCAACTAAAAGGAAATAAGCTCCCATGAGGCTTGATCTCTCTTGAGAATCTCTTCGATGGTGAAGATACTAGAAATAGTAAGCAAAGATTCATAGCTGACGAAGAGGACTATGAAGATCTCGATGTTAGAGGTGGAAAGAAGCTAAAAGTCAAGAGAAACATGCCACAAGCAGACAAGGATAGGCTAAAAGACTTGTGCTCTGAATACGACAGCTTGGACCTATGATGACCTCAAGGGATACGATCCGAACATTATCCAACATAGTATTGAATTGGTCGATGGCTACACACCTGTCCAACAAAAGCAAATAATAGTTAACCCAAAGGTGGAAGCATTGATGGTGCAAGAGGTTACTAAGGTGATCAAATCAAAGATCATTTATCTGATTAAGCATTCCACCTAGGCATTCAATCTGGTCCCAGTCTAGAAGATGAATGGAAAAATATGGCTATGTGTGGACTTTCAGGATTTGATTAAAGCTTTGTTAAAAGACCACTATCCTTTTCCCTCAATGGAGAAAATTGTGTAGATCATGGTTGGATCAGAGATGTTCTTGCTACTCGATGGGGTAAAAGCACAAAGCTGTGTCACACTTTCAGCCAACTTATCAGCACAACTGAATTTAAGTATTTCTAACTAAAAATCAATTTTCGTCAAACATATGATGTAATACGATTCATTCTAGATAAGTTAGATACTTCCACAACTTTTTCAACTAAAATTAATGGCTAAAAATACATGGAGCGCCATTTTGACTCCAATTTACCAAAAAAAAAAAAATTATTTGAAAAGCTTGAGGTTTCATTAACTCTTGCTAATGTAAATAACATTTTTTTAAAAATATAAAAATACCCTTTTGTAAATCCATAAGTGTAGTTTTCAAAAATATATTTATTTCAATAGTTTAATTATTATTTATATTTTATTTTTTATTTTTACTAAAAGTAGGTTATCAACACAAAATATTAGGTTGATTACCATGCCAAGGAAAAATACTAAAACTTATTTTAAAAAATTGAAAAAAATATGATGCACTAGATAAAAGAATCTATTTCAAGATGGTCTAGTTTTTCTTCCATTTTAGATAAATATTTAATATGAAAGTTGACGTCTGATGGAAACAATAGTTTTTTGATTCACACACATTTTAATATTTATTTAAAATTATATACTTATCAAAATTAGAAAAAAATATAACCATGCACTAAAGTTTCAAGTTATAAATACACAGAAAAAATTTGAAAGAAAAATAATAAAATTTTCTATAAAAAGTTTGACGTCCCATGCAACTTCATTTTTCAACATTTTATCAGCAACTAAATTATTGTGTTAATTTATTAAAAGCTAGTTTAAAATAAATTTTCAATTTTTTTCAAAAAATACAAACATAAAATATAGTAAAAAATACATATTTTACTAGTTTACATCATTTCAAAATTCAAAACATAAATGCCACTTTTTAGTGATTCAAGTTTAAAAGTTGGATTAGCGTTGGTTGTTTCCTTTATAAAGTGTGACACAGCTTTGTGCTTTTACCCGATGGTTTTTTGAGCTATAACTAGGTTTATGTAAAGGAGGAGGACCAACAAAAAATGACATTCACCACTAAGTGGGGGATGTTTTCATATGCAAAGATTCCCTTCGACCTCTCCAATGCGAGTGCCACTTTCCAACTAGTGATGGATATCGCCTTTAAGGGATTGATCAATAAGATCATCCTAATATATCTGGATGACCTGACCATTTTTTCAAAATCAAAAGATAATCACTTTGATTATCTAGAAATTTTCTTCTAGAAGTGCCAACAATTTAGGATTTCCTTATGTAAATGATGATTTTAGTTTTCCCTCACAATACTTTGCTCCTCCTACAGTTTTTCACCTAAAAGGAGAAAGGGAATTGGATGGGGTCCAAAATGCAAAATTTCACACTCAAGATTAATGTAAATGAGGTGTATTATGCCTAATTAAGATGTTCTAATGCTCTAATTTGAAATTGAAACGATCTAATGATGCAAAACTTATAAAATACAAAGTGTTGGAAAACACAATGTGATATGCGAAAATGCCTAAAAATGCAACTAAATGATGAAATAACATAACAAAATAAAAGAGGTGCACCTAGAATCTGAAGCTTGATGTTGGGAAATTCTGGAATCCAGAGAAATTGGCTGAAAAATGCTGACTAGGATACTTTGGCAAGGCTGAGCGACTTAGTCCCAATTTCGGGAAACTTTACCGGAATGAGAATCTACTAAATGGGTACCCAAAAATGTCAAAATCAGTTTTTAAGCCCAGAAGGGGGACTAATTTTCCACTAGTGGTGACTTCGTCCTCCTGCAAATCTTTGGAAATTCAGGACAAAATCTTGAAGTCTCAAGTTTGCACTTTCTTTTATGACAAGTGACTGTACTTGATTCTACAGAAAACTGGGTAGAAAGCCTCTCCAAGCTTGAACTAAAGTTGTGTTGACTTGATTGACTTTGTAGACTTGTTGACCACCATTCAACACCTAATTTCTTGATAAATCTGCATAAAAAAGTTTGCAAACATACATGCAAAAGGGGGAAAATGGTTGAGGGTTAGAGAATAGGGGTTTTCCTTGGTCAAACCCCACTTTGGTAATCAAACCCTAAATAATGAAATGAAATGAAAAGAGTATGATAAATAGATAACATGCAAATTTCATAAACTTACCACACCTTTGATTCTCAAAATCTGAAGATATGCAATGAAGTGCTCCAATAGATTGATTTGATAATGTTGGATTTGCTTGAATGATTAAGAATAGCTTGATGAATGCTTGAGTGCTTGTGAACTAGGAGAGTGTATGAGAAGATTGTAGGAGATGTAAAATGAGGAGAAAAACACTTATTTATACCTAATTTTATTAGAATTTCTCAAAAGTAACACATCACAGGCCAACCTCAAGGGTTAGAGGACAAATTCCCGCTTGAATTTTAAAATCATTTTGAGTTTTGTGCCAAAAAGGACTAAGTCGCCCTATTGGCGACTTAGTCCCACTTAAGAAAATTAAGTGGGTGTTGGGAATTTCGGGGCATTAAAAGTTGTCCAATGGGAATATTCTCAAAAACACACTTGAAATGGTCGGAAAGTACCTTAAGGGGTGAAATAAAGCATAAGAAAGGTGTAAATAGTGAAATTGAGCCTAGAAAAGCGTGAAATTTTGTTACAAGACTTTGCAACACTTCAAAATAGGACTTAATAAGTGATGAAAAGGTGATTTTTACGTGAATTGTAATGAATAGGGTCTAGAAAAGTGTAGAATTTTCTTACAACACTTCACAACACCTTCACAAGACATCATAATTTCAATGTTTAAGGACCTAATGTGAATGTTTAAGCCACATTACAACATTAAATCAAAGAAAAATCAATCCAAAGTACATTAGAAAGACTCAAGTGAGTGTAAAAATGTCAACTATACATTTTTTGGCGACACACCTTAAATCCCGAAAAATGTGTTTTCGGCGTACCACAAGGTAAGCTTCTTGGCTTTGTGGTATTTAATGAGGGAATAGCCATAGACCCTGAAAGGGTGAAGGCTATAACAAAACTACCGCTGCTTGTCAATCAAAAGGGGCTACAATCTTTCCTAGGGAAAATTAACTTGGTCAATTGATTTATTTCAGATTTTGCAGGCCTTGTGAGGCCTATCATGCTAATGCTAAAGAAGGGATTAGCATCCAAATGGAACCCAGAAGGAAAAATTGCTTTTGAGAAGATTAAGGAAACTATCTCATAGCTTTGGTGTTAGCTAACCCAAACTTCTCCAAAGGCTTCCTACTATATGTTTACAGTGGGCAACACAACATAGCCTCTTTGCTCACGCAAAAGGAAAAAGAGGGAGAAAGAGAGCATCCCATTGACCACTCCAGGATGCTTAAAGTATATGAAACCATATATAATTTCATTGAAAAGAAGGCCTTTTTTATCGTCAAAAGCCTCAAAAAGTTTTGACACTTGGTTTCGGCTAGTAATATTACAATTCTTGTCGCCCATCCCAATATTAGAGAATACATCACATAGGGCAAGATAACTGAAAAAAGGGCCAACTGGATCACTAAGATCTTGGAGTACAATGTGGAAATTTGACTAACAAAGATGGTTTGAGGAAGAGGCCCTTGCAAATACCTTATGCATGAGTTGGGTCCTTAGGTCGAGGAAGAAAGTGACCAAGTCTATGAAAATCAATTCGAGTCTGATGAGTCGTGGGTGGTTGATCAGACAAGATTCACACAAACTGGCCAGTACCCAACTGACACCCCACCTCACAAATGAAGATACTATAGGTTGTAAGTCACTAGATACATATTGGTCGAGGGAGTTCTATTTAAAAGAAACTATGATGGAGTCCTCTGCTGCATGGACATGCCACAATATGAAAGGATTCTGAATGAGTTCCATAGTAGCCCAGAGGGTGGGCACTTCTCTGCCAAGACCACCACCTTAAAGATCATGCAGATAGGCTACTATTGGCCTATGATGTTATCCAAATTTCACCATCTAGTGTGAAAATGCACCCAGTGCTAGTATTTTGTTGGTGAGTAGAAGAACTATGCCATGTCGTTAAGCCCAATCATGATCGAAGAACCCTTCATACAGTGGGAGTTGGATTTTATTAGGATGATCAATCCCATATCTAGTGTGGGGAACAAATGGATACTCATGGCCATTGATTACTTCACAAGATCGACAGAGGCACTTCCTCTAAAGACTGCTACATAAGCAGATATTGTCAAATTTCTTGAAGAATTGGTAGCAAGGTTTAGTTCACCAAAAACCACCATCTCGAATAATGCATGAGCCTTCGTAGGCTCTAGGATGTCATACTTCACCCTTAAGCATGGGGTCTACCTCAATACTTCATCCAACTACTACCTGTAAGGGAATGGATTAGCAAAATCAACCAAGAAGAACCTAATTAGGTTGATAAAGCCTATTGGGTCGGAGTATCAAAGAGAATGGCATAGGCATCTGTGAGCGGCCTTATAGGCAGACTACATCATGCCTAAGAAATTTTTAACAACCTCCCCATTCAAGTTGGTGTACGGAAAGGAAGTAGTCCTACTTGTTTCCATGGAGATCACGACCCTACAATTACTAAAGTCCTTGGAAGTTGAGGAGGACAACAAAATGGAAGTGATATTGACTGATATTTTAAACCTCGAAGAGAAAAGGGAAAAGGCATTTGATGCCATGATTAAACGTGAGCAAGTGGTTGAACGGTGGTTCGATAAAAGGTCCCTGACCCAAGTTTAAGGGAAGGGAGTATTTTGTTGAAGTTTTACAAATGAGCTGCAAAACCATGGCAGCATGCTAACTTTGATTCATTGTGGAAGGGTCCCTTTCGCATTGAGAAATGAAAAGAAAGCAATGTGTACGAGCTTGAAGATATGAACAGTAATGTTTTGGATATACCGACATATGATATTCATCTAAAACCATTCAATTAAAAGCACATAGTTCATTAAAATTCACTTTATGTACTATAGGTAAATTTTGTAAATAGCATTTTGTGAATAAAGCCATGATCATAAACATAAATAATAGGAAATACAATACTATATTATATTCATGAGAAATCATTTAGATATAGTACAGGTTTTGAGTGTTAAGATCAGGGAGAAGCTTGAATATCTTCCCCTTCTAAAGCCAAAAAAGAGATACATCATTTCAAAGCAAAAAGGAGGCAGTATAGAAACTACAAAGAAATTCAACCTCCAAAATAGTGATGGTAAAAAATGTAGCATTCTTTTTCAAGGTTCACGAGCAAACAGTAGTAGGGTTTTTTCATTACACGGGGCACACAAACATTGCACATGCGTCAATCCTCCATGCTAGGGGGGAAGACTAGGTTCTCAAAGGAGGTAATCCATTCAATGCCATAGATGGGATCCACATGTTACATCTCCAGGAGGAAGGTGACCGTAGGTCAAGACTGTTGGTGGTGATGTTCAAGTTCCATAGTCCAAAAATCGCTAAGGAAAGGCAACCACGACACCAACTCTACATTATCAACATGCCTACATAAATCCATAGCAGAAGGAATACCGAGGTCGAGAACAACCACATGAACAACTTCCTCTAGCTCATCCAAGTATGTTAGGTTGAACATGGAATGGTAAAGCGCAACGATCCATAGCTTGTTCACGTTCAAATCCAATAGTGAGGCCACACACCAAGAAATAATGTTGGTATTACAACATGAATGGTTTGAATCCTTCACATAGTCCCTCCCTGAGACCCATTTAAATGGGCCATAATGACCAGACAATTCTTCATCTGCACCAAGCATTTGAGCTTGTCATTATTGATCTCCCCAAAAAAGTTCCCTTGCAGCTTTCAACTCCATAGCCGAATTGGAATACCTAAGCCACTCATGATGCAGTAGGAAATTTTCGTAACTCAAAAGAAAGAAAAGTAGACAAAGTAAACTTGCCAACTCAACGTAGACTTAATGCTACTCTCGCAAGATTGACATGCTATTTATAGAAAAATGTGCATCAAGAAAGCTCACGAAAATAAAACTTTTCCCATCGAATGATGACCGAAAATCCAAGTTGGTGTTAAAGGTTGAAGGGAAAATTATACGAAGGAGATTTGGAAAATCTTGGAGGAGTTAATTCAAGCATTGGAAATTAATGCTAGTATATATGACCTACCGCCATGTGTTCGTCAGCTTCATCAATGCTAGCCAACTCACCTATGTGAAAAGACATTTTTTGAAACTAGCTCCTACTTAATTAATACAAATGTCTTGTCTAAACATGCTTCCCACTAATCAAGGTCATCTTTCCCCAAGAACGGCATAAGGAATGTACTAATTCCATTTCTATAGGGAGGTTGTCATTTTTGAGAGGTACATGCCCCCCACTCCATACGTATGCTTTGCTGATAGTGCTTAACAAAGCTATCAATAACGACAATGCATTTACTGCATGTACGCTTGAAGAATTGAATGTGCCAAAAAGAAAAAAAAAGGTTAAGTGTTGAACCCTTGAGTAAAGGATTCTCTAAGAGTTGAGTCTACAAAATTCTCCTAAGAACACAAAAATGGATGAAGCATCATCTTTTGATTGAAACACGTGAATCTCATTCACAAAGCTGGGCTATGTCAATATCTTTTAAAATATCTCTTATTCCAATGCTCTAGTGCCATAGGAATGAAGCTTTCCGCATACCAAGGTCATACAGCTAGGAAGCCACACCAAAAATTAGGCGGTCAAATATTTTATAGATAACATCTTCGACCCCAAGCTACACCTAAACCCTAAAGGCCTTAGGGAAGGGGTATTGTAGAAAATAGTTGCTAGAGGGTCAGCCGAAGGCCTTGCAATGAGACTTTGGTATTGTGGTTTTCCACAATTCATGCTGCCCTCCATGCATCCGTGCCCAGAGCCGGTTGATATATGCATAGAAAAGCTAGATAAAGATACCAGGGTTATGAATGGCAACAAGTTGAATATCACCATCAATGCAGTAGCCATCTGGGATATGCTATGTATTCCCTCAAATTGGGATGCTGAAAGATTCACGTGTTGGCACATGGAAGAGTTATAGGAAACAAGAAGAAACCCGTTGAAATTATACAAGGACGAAACAGGCAAGGAACCTGGCCATAATAAAATTGTCTTCCCTCTGTCACACAGACAATTCCATTCAAATTTATAGGTCATCTTTTCAATGTTGGCTTTTGTATATGGCCATGAAAGGGATGACAAGGTTTTTGAGTTTCAGATGGGCCTGGCTTTCATGCTAAAGAAGGAAAAGAGCTAGAAGCATTTCAAAATTTCTGAAGAAATTGTAGAAAGAATGCTTAAGCAATTAAGCAATTATAATCGCTCTTTCAAGTTTAGGTATTCCTCTTTCTTAGTACATTTAATTTTACATCAAAAACCTGAGTTCTTCAGTGGTCATTTATCATTCGATATGTTTGATGAGTCAGGGTTATAAAAACCAGTTTCAACCTGGACCCATGTGCTTTCAAGCACATGGGATTATTATTCATTTGTTGACTATATTCCTACAACTCGTGCTTATAGATTTATTTGAGCGTCCTCTGGGTAGGTTTTCCAGTGAGGATATAAATTGGATGAAAAATCACCAAACCCTGGTATATTACTTTATGTGGGTTGACTTTAATTTTATCAGATACCATGGTTTTAATGAGGAGCCCTTCAGATTTCCAAAGTTTTGTATAGACATGACACTTTCCCTGGAGGCATGTCATCAAGAAATAATTATAGATAATGCTTATGGTGCCAAGAAGCACAAGAAAATTCTCTACAAACTTCCCCTCACCATCACCAAAATCCAAGTAACCCTCGTGAGGAGAGAAGAGCAAGATGTGTTAACCAAAAAATTGGCCTACCTCAACCTAGTTCTCATTTGTGATAGATGGAAGTACAACCCTATTGGGAATTTGTCATTCAAACATGATATGCGCACATATTGGGAAGAAAGGAAAAACCCATATGAAGAGAGGGTGGAGGTCTATATCAGCCTGTATTTTATACCATTTATGCGACCCTTATAGCTCTCTTTCTACACAAGAGTAGTAGAGTACCAACAAAGTGTCCAAATGGATGAAAACCTCAAAACACAATTAAAGAATCAGGGATGGTTAGAAAGAAAAACGACTAATTTTTGGAGGTATGACAAAAGATCAAGCAGCTAAGCACCCTATACAGAACTATTAAATTGACAGACAAATGCTTCGATGAGATTTATGATGCGGAGGTTGAAACCGATTTTGACCTAGGGTCAAATCAGGGAACTAAATAGGAGCATGCACTAGTTTTTGATCCACCATCCTAGGCACCCAAAATAGGTAAGGGGAAGGAAAAGGTGTCACACCATAGGGATTCACAAGTTTCGTCTTCTTCCAACATCCCACCAAGGGGTAAGCGGACCTGACGGACTTCAAAAAGATCTTCCATTGTTCAAAAGACTCAAGGTTTGTTAGGGTTGGTCATTGGAGAATCTAAAGCAACTAGTGTGCCTCCTTTAAAGAAAAGGAGAATCCAAGACTTGGGAAAGATGGGCTCCTCAAATAAGGTAGAAGAGGAAGTGGAATTCTTTCCATCGGTATCTTCGGCCTCGACAATCCAAGTAAGTTTTTCTCCTACCATTCTCTCTTCTACTGCATCTTTAATTGTTGTTGTTCCCCCATCCACAAAATATAACCTTCCATCCACTGATTCTAATCTACTCATCCTCCACATTCCCCCAACTATATTTGATAGTGAGCCTCATACGAAGACCCTATGCGCTAAACGTGTTCCTTTTGCCTCAGTCACGATTGACTCTTTGATCACCCTATCTAAGGCACATGTAGTAAGCATAGAGCCACTCATGCTATAGGCTTCATTGCCTTTGCCCACTTCTAGACATGTGCCTCTTTTTCCACCCACTAACCCTTTTACCCCAATGAACACCCATTTTCCTTCATAAGTCATACATGGCATCCCAACCTTTTCCTCGATAACACTTCCTTTTGCTTCCTTGCAAACTCAGTCAGTCGAAGGCACCCCTGCTATTACCCTCTATGGCCTCCCCATAGGTGTTTCCCTTTCCGCACAAAGTATTGAGTCTCCACAGAGACTCCAAACCCTTATTGAATTAACCAAGTAGGCATGATAAGAAAGAAAACATAAACTGCGGGAAAAAGCTATGAAAAGTCCAACCACTCTAAAGCTATAAACTTATTTCAATGAGGAATGAAATGCTTTGATGATCTCGGCTATGAGGCCATGGGTGTCCAAGCTAGAGGGGGAGATGAAATATGAGGATTATGATATCCAAAATATGGGTCTCAACTTGAGTGAAACTCTCCCACATGACAAAATAGGCCTCACCAAGGCAACACAAAAGGTGTTTTATGCTAATTATGAGAAATTGAACAAGAAATTGAAAAAGCGCGAGGAAAAGTTAGAGAATGTGAAGGCCACTGTAGACAGATTGCAAGTAGAAATCAAAGGAAGAGATATGGATATGGCTCGCTTAAGGAAGGCATAGGATCAACAAGGAGAAGCAGATAGGACGCTCGAAGAAGCCCATAGTGAAAGAGACCAACTTTATGCCAAGGTACAAAGATTAGAGCACGACGTCGAAACCAAGCGCAAAGTAGCTGAAGATATGAAAACCTAGATGCAAGAGATCACTAAAGAGTATTGGTGGAAGCAGAAAGAATTTGATGATACAACGACTGAACAAAATGGTGTATGCACGGAGCTACAAAAGGAGCTACAGGATATGGGCAAGAAGAAGATTGATATGTAGGAAGATTTGGCTAACACCCGATCTTAGGTAGCTGAAAATATTTGGAAGGCCCAGGTAGAAACAAAGAAAGAGACGAGAGAAGCAAGACATCAAGTCTATTCTACAAACTCATAATGGAGAGGTAGAGAAGATGCACTCAAAACTTTCGAGAGCTCTCCAAGAGATAGATCAATTGAAGGAAAGCATGAAGGCTAAAGAGGCCCAATTTTAATAGGAATTGGTTGCAGTATGAGGGTCCAGACTCCTCTCGATACTTTGAGGATTACTATCCTCCCACTGGGAAAGAATCATGGTTGTGGTAGTTGCACTAAATCTAGTCTTGAAATTCATAATGGATGCACAAGAATTAAACTTGAAGGTCAACCTAGCATTCAAATAGATTGTACACACGATCACCCCTCGTCTTAAGGAGTCAAGGAGGTTAATCATCAAACTATATAAAGCAATTGAGGAAGCTTTGAAAAATGCTAGAATTTTAGACCGAAGGGCAGCAGCTAGAAAGACAAATAAATTTACACCTGCAATCAATTCACCCAGGAAAGTAGGGCTTGTTAGTCAGCATTGACTAAGAATGTTGGAGATATCAGGGAAGACTAACAGGCTCTAATCTAGATTGGGTTACCCTCCTTATTCTCAGCAGATGGAGGGGTGTCGGTAGAAGAGGAAATTAGAGAGGCCATCAAGCTCAAACAACAGGACTTATCATCACTCTTGAGCCTGAGCCCATCTCCTTTGGTCGCAAAAATTGAAAAAGGTTCTCCTCCATTTATCCCGACTCTACTACCACATCAAAGTTGTTGCATCAAAATGGGGAGGAGTTTCTTTCAAGGAGATTCTCGATCTTGATTAAGCCTATGAGACATTGTGTGCACTTGTTCTTCCTTCCAATGAAGACTAAGAGTTCTAGCATGCTGCTTTTCTCAAACTTTGAGGATTCTTTTATATCTAGGTTCATGCCTCCACAAGCAGAGGCCCCCTATGAGTCGCCAAAACTATGGAGCAATTTTTCTCTAAGTGTTCCACCTTTGTTTTCAACCCCCACAATCTTCCTTTTTGGCTCCTACTTCCTTTTTGTGTTTTGATGGCACCACACCTTGAAGGCCAAGGTTACTCCAACAAAAAAGTGTGCAATGTGCCATGTAGTGGCTACGCAGATTTTTCCTATATTGCCTTCCCTTTCGGGCCCAAAATAGGACACATGGCTATATGGTGGGGATTTTCCCCAAGCTGCTCTCACAGACTCAAACATCACCTACTACCGTTCCACATCAATTACTTTTGTCGAGCAAGTTGTTTCACCCATGGGTGTATCTTTTCTTTGGATAAGTTGGTCAGGAGGCACAGTAGGGTTTATGTCTTCAAGAATTAGTCCTTTGTGGTGGCATCATTATTTCTCTCAGGTGATCAGATTGGATTTTTGCCAAGATGTAATCATATCTGATCTTTCTCTAATAATATATCTTTGCAAAGCTTCTGCAACATCCGAAGCCATTAATGAAGCAGCCTAACTTTTATTGGTGAAGATTTTTGTGATTGAATCAGATGTTTGATCAGATTGCGAAGTATTAGGGAGGAAACCTATTAGACGTTCATCTCCATCGGTTGTAGTATGGGCTCATCTTTCTCGCTCTATAAAAGGGGTTTGCAGTGATAGAAGACATCATCTTTTCATCGCTAAGATAGATTTTTTGATTTGGTTAGAATAGGGAGGAGTAGGACAGATTTTACAGAGCTTTGTTTCACTCTATGGCATGTTAAAATTGTTAAGAATATTATTCATATTGGAATCCAACCTCTATGTTTATGTTATTTATTGCAAGAAACGGAATATTAGGAAGAAACATATGAAATTGTGCATCTATATGGCCTTTGTCACATATTTCCTTTCTCTATTATGTATATGTTAAATGCTTTATGTCAATTTATGTCAATATGGTCTTGGTGATTATATTACATGCCATTAGCTTTTATGTTTGCTCAATGCTACCTTTCAGAAATTGAATCATGTCTATTGTACTCTTTCATTTTCTGTGAAGATTGTGTTAACTTTTATATTATGTTGTAAGAGCTGAAAGTTTCTGTAAAGATCTAAAATATTCCTTTTGTTTTAGGTTTCTTATTTCTGTCGGACCCTAATGGGTGCTTCTCGCTAGGAGATTTGAATGGCTACTTTGTGCTCTTTCAAGCCTTAGTTGTTCATTCTCTTCCCAACAATGAAATGTCTGTGGAATTTTGTGTCCATTTTATCAGAAGTAAGAAGCTGCTAGGCCTTGACATGTTGTAAAACCTTTGACGCATCGCCATCTTTTTTTTTTCTGCATTTCTCTTTCCCCTTTTCCCCATAACACAAAGAAGAGCTAGCTTCTATAACAATCTTGGAGGTCTTTAGTGAGGCACAATCTAGTCCCCCACTTACTAATTTTCCCATAAGGTTATTCGGGAGAAGTGTAATCTTTCATGATCAACACTTTCATTCTACACATCATAGCTTCTTTGTTACTTCCCATCAACCCTACTGCAACTTCAATTTGCTCTTCTAACCATGTCCTTTTTGCAGTTCAACCACTCTCTTCATGCTTTAACAAGCACAACCTCACCATTCTTCTAAGCATTGATTCCATTATCTGCCAATGCCAATGGTTGGACACTTGTGGTGCATCCTTCTCAAACTCGAACTTTATGACATTGAGAATTTAACCAACCCTGATATGACCCATTTCACAGTCGTTTTAATCTAGTCTTGGCACGACTTCCATTACCTATCAGTGCTAGCAATTGACTTGTCCACTGTTCCTTCTTGTTGCATACCAATTGATCTTTCGACCTCTCCTTTGCTAGTTTATAGACATGAATCAAGTTTGATAATCATCCCAACTTGTGGGCAGCACAGGGGTCTCCTCCCTTCCACGCTACCACAACCTATAGCCCTTCCAATTTCTCCTTCAAACATGCTTCTTCTCCTGTAGTGCCATATTATGTCTTCTTAAAATAGTGTTCATTTTTTAAATAGGAAGATGATGTGTTGCCTCTTTAACTTGTATTTCAATCGACCCAACGATTCTTCTTGAAATGCTTTATGTTTTTTTGGTATTCCACAAAATGTTTACTTAAAAGAAAGTCAGATTTCGTAAAGAAATAGACTTATATTTTCTCGCACTGTCCACATTTTAAATCTTTAACTTTTTAATGTCACAATTCAGAAAAAAGAACTTACAGACAAAGATGCATAAATTGACGTAGTCAAAACACTTCACCAAACTGTTTCACTTCTAATCTTGCAAAAATTACACTCAAAACTTGTAATGTTTTTTGGGCGGCATATTTTATACCATTAATTAATTTTCAAGGGGTTTCAAGGAATAATTTCAGGTGGTTCCTTGTGTTTCTATCATGGATCCTAAAGTTAACCTTCTGACTCCACACAATTATCACACATAGAGGTTCAAATTTCAAAAACTCTTATAATCAAAGGGACTATGGTGAATGTTAAGTGAACAACAACTACAATTTGTAAGAGAATATGAATGATTTTATTATAGAAATAAATTAGATGAATTCATGGAGAATATTGGCTTGCATTTGTCTAACAATCTTCAATTTCATCTTGTAAAGTCTACTTCACCTAAATAAATGTTGTATAGTTTGAATGAACTATTTTCTACAATCAACGAATTTCATGCTCTTCAATTAGATGTTGAATTGATGATACTATCCCCTAATGTATTTCCTTCATTAAAGATGTATTGGTTAATTTCAAATCTCTACTCTCATGTTTACAAGGATATGAAAAATAAAATTTAGATAAATAACATGTGTTTTATATATTGTCTTTAAGTTGAAAGGCCTATTTGAGGTCTTATTTTCTACCTTTTACTCTACAATGGATGCTCTTGGTTCCAAATTTAAGATGCCCAATTTTGAGTATTTTTGTGATAGAATCATAGGGGAACAATCTATGTTATTCTCAATACATACAATCACCTCCTCTAAAATTTAAGAATTAATGGAACAAATATCTAAGGATAAATGAAATAACTATTCAAAACCTAAGGTAGAATCTACTTCAATTAGTGAGAACTCCTTCAAGAAAAAAATATTATAAGAAAGACACTTCCCCTTCTATTCAAGTGAACATCCCTCTAAGACAAAGAAGAAAAACATTGATCCACACTCTTTTTGTGGAATACCAAGCCTTGAAAGCACGTTGTTTTCAAATGATGGAAGCCTTGGAAGAGGCCATGTAGAAATACAATATTATTATTCCCAAACTTAGCAAAGGTTAAGTGCTTATGCTAAAATTTTGGTTTCTTCCTGAAATTTGGATATTTGACTCAGAATCCTCTCATCACATGACCAACTCACATGATCTATTTGAGTATATTTTTATACTTCTTAAATTGCAATGGGAATCTCTACACATATTTTTGTTTTAGGGTCAACTATTGTATAATTGATAGATGGTTGCATTAAGAATGTGATTTATGTTCTTAATATTTCTATTTATCTTCTCTCCATATAATAGATTTTCCATATTGGGTATGGGAAGATAATCGAGTTCTCCCTACATTATGCAATTATTAAAGAGCTACAACATCTTGAGAAAAAAGTTTCTTCAAGAAAATTTGATTGTGGATCTATACCTCATGACACTTCTGTATGACTCTTCATGATTATCATATATTGGTTAGTATACATCATAATAGGATGATTTCCTATTATCTTCAATCACTTACACATACTTCTAAGGATTTACCTACGAGAATACATCTCCTTGGAACATAAATGTATTCCTTACAAGGTATTTTTAAATACTACTAGTCCTTAAAATAGAAAAAAGGGAAAACAAAACAAATATTGACCAAGCGAGCAATAGAGAAGAGTTCTACATTATTCAAGATTAAATCCAAACATAAAGGATGGATATATGGTTATAGTTTTTAGCTAGACCTATGAACTTGATCTTAAATATTTGATAAATTTAATGTAGGATCTAAGGCACTTTATTGATAAAGTTATCACACTTTCAAGCCACATATAGTCAAAATCTAAAATATTCATCAAATGACACTTATTCTTCAACCATAGAGCTAAGTACCTTATCAATTACAATTACTTTTCACAACCTAACATTTAATATCAGAAAACACTAACCCACAATATCCATGTATTAGACATAGGTTAATTTATGCTTACTCTTATGCACTCTCTAAGATTAGCCTAGTTCACCCCTTATAGAAAACTTATTTTCTTTTAAATTTTGGTGAATTTGATCAATCCTACATGAACTTTTTTCTTTCTAGGATTTCTTATCCATGTCAAGGTTTTTCAAATCTACAATTTTCTAATGTATACATCTCATTTTTAGATCTAAAAATATTTATATTCCTTTGCTTCATTATTTTTTCATTATTACATACTTTTCTATAAAGGTTTTTAAACTTTATTGTGATATTTTCACCCACTATATGGGTAAAAGTACAAACCTGCTACACTTTATAAAGGAATCGGCCAACACAAAAAAAATTCTCCACTTCAAACACATAAAAGTGGTATTCATCTTTTGAATTACAAAATGATGTAAACTAATGAAATATCGAACTTTTGATGAAGTTTATTCCTATAATTTTTCAAATTTAAAAAAAATTGTTTTGATATTTTTTTATAAAAATTTAATAACATATTTTGAACTACTAAAAATTTCAAGAAAAAGTGGCGTTGAGTTGATGTCAAGAAACAAATAGAAATTTAGCCTTGAATTTTTTTCCCAAATAGATAACTTCAATATCTAGTGCATGGAAAAATAAAAATAAAAAATTGATGGATATTTTCCTCATAATAATGTTTTAAAGTCAAATGTACCAAAGGTTGATAGTTTTCATTTTATGTCAACTATTGTCTAATTTTTTATCATTTTCAAAAAAAAATATTGTACTCTTTTGAAGAGGATTCTCTCCTCTAGTGCACCATATATTGTAAATTTTTTAATATGCTTTAATATTTTTTAAAAATTTCTAAGCAGTCTTTTTTAAAAAAAAATTAACAACCTAATTTCATTATTTAAAATAATAAAAATACTAAAACTAATCAAAATATCAATAAAATTATATATTTGGATTATTGACTCCGAGCTCTACAAAAGGGTATTTTTATTTATTTTTAAATATTCTGACTAAATAAATATCATGTTCAAGTGGAAATTTTCAAAAATTTCTGAAAAAGGATGAGGTGGATGCCACATAGATAGTTTTGGGTGAAAGGGTTTTGAATGAAACCCTTTCACTCAAAACCCTTTCTATTGAAAACTTACATATATATTGAGTTACATTTTAAAACGACAAAGAGAAAAATTCAAATTTTGTGGTTTTAGGCAAAAGGGTTTCGCCCAAAACTCTATGTGCCAGTACAGGCCACATAGTTTTGGGCGAAATTGTTTCGACCAAAATTGTTTATAATATACCCCAATTTTTTTCCAAAAATTCACCTATTAATGTTAGCCAAATAATAATGATAAACAACTGAGTAAAGCAACCTTCCACTTTATGATCACCTAGATCTCGATGTGGGCAAGGTGACAACATACAGTGGTAAGGTGAATTTTGCATTAACTGAAAATCATAAACTTATTCAGTGGAGTGAGTGATAATCAAAACCAACTAAAAGCAGATACTTTCCACTTTCTAATCACCCACATCTCAATGTGGGCAAGGTGAGAGCATACGGTGGTAAGGCTTATAATATTGAGCTTGTAAGTAAAACCACTTCTTTAGTGGGTTAAGTATGCAAATCCAAGTGCATGAAATGAAACCATCCACTTATTTAGGGGGAATTACAACAAATCAAAAGCACTTGGCATCAAGTTGACTAATGAAGAGAGATCCTCTGCTTATTCAATGGGTAGAACATGAAAGTAAAGAATGCTCAATCACTTATTCACTGAGAGTGCCACTTATTTAGTGGGGTAAGAAATTACATGAAAGTAAGAAAGCTCAACTGTTTATTTAGTGAGAGAACCACTTATTTAGTTGGGTATGTAGAAAATTAGTACAAGATCTAACCACATGGTACTACCAAAGGTGTTACAAAGGAGCTCAATATTAAATGTTTCTAGAATATTATAAGTTATTATATTATGGAAATGATGACAATTAGAGGCACAACTCCCAAAATGATACCTCATTATGAAAATAAGTACTACCCAACAAAATATAACAATGATACCTCAAAGAGAGACCCCTAAGTGACTGAAGAAGGGATAATATGTTGTTGTTATAGGTCTGATAAGAAATGAACAATAGTTTGAAATGACCAACCAACAAGCTCCCCAAGAACACAACT
The DNA here is from genome assembly GCA_007258455.2 of Sequoia sempervirens. Classification (NCBI taxonomy): domain Eukaryota; kingdom Viridiplantae; phylum Streptophyta; class Pinopsida; order Cupressales; family Cupressaceae; genus Sequoia; species Sequoia sempervirens. The sequence goes on from VDFB02292596.1 coordinate 47,608, forward strand.
TCACCAAATTGCCATAGAATTCATTCAAAATGCTTGCAAGGTAAAGGACTAGTCTAGGCACCTCCTAATCCACCAAAACAACAAGGAAAAAGGTAGATTTCACAACCAAACAAGTGTTAAAGGAAACACCAATAGCAAGGTACCCTCAACCCAATTTGTACGACCCACCTAGAGGGGCAAACAACTCTATAAAATAAAAAAATTCACTATAAAATTGGAAAACTTACAATAAGGGGCACCCAAGGGTGAGGAAGCATATGCAATGATACACAAAAAAAGATAGCAATCCCTCCTATTAGCATGTGCATAATATGAGGTATGACCTAGGGTAGGAATGAGCCACCAACAAACTGAAATCACTAATAAAACCACTCCAAATGCTCAAAAGATGCACAATCAACACTTCACACCAAAATAAATGCCTAGAAAATATCATAGCAATCCAAAACTGAAAAGTAAAATGAAATCCATCACCAACTAAGCTCAATGGAGACCCCTACAATGGAGCCACACCAACGCCAGTCTAGGAAGTGTCTTGCAACTCTGAAACTCAAGTCAACCTTGAGGGATTTTGTTCTCAAAGCCCAAGGATTCTCACACCAATTTGACAACACTTTTCCCTCCAAATGGGATGCCACCCTTGGGAAATGATATTTCATTTTTATTTTTTTTAATTCCTCCTTTTGGGCATCCAAGTTCAAGTCTCCCTTTTAAAACAACTTTAATTCACTAATACTAGGTGTGGGGGTCCAAAAGTGACTTTATAATTTAAGTTATTATTTTCCCTTTCCAAACTCCAAAGAAGGTGCAGATACTACTAAAGATATCAGAACTCCAACAATTGAAATAACCATCACTATCAGAAATAGAAACCCTGCATTGGACAATTGTCGAGACCACTACCAAAAATAACACTTACTAAAAATAGTAAGTGTGTCCAAACTCAAAATTATCCCAAACTAAGATGCAGTTGTGACTTATTAAAAATAGTAAGTGCTAAAAATAGTGTTAGAAGATTGATCTTTACTTGGTAAAGGATATTCTTTAATTGTAATTATTTATTTTTTAATTCTTTTTTAGACACCTCCTTAAGAGGCTTTTGACAACTTGCACACACATGGATGAATGGTGGCATTCATTGAGTTTGGAGTTTCTTTCTAATTCTAACTCATCTTCTCACGTCTATATATTGAGGTGCCTCTCCTCTCATTCTTCATTCAAGCAAGCAAGCTTAAGGCTTGAGTGCTCTATCTTTCTTTGTATCATTCTTAGGCATTTTTCCTCCATTCATAATATTGAGTTTTTTCTTGTTTTTTCCCCTTATCAAATTCTTGTGTCTCCTTTGCATTTGGTGGTGCTTGGTTTGGCTACTCTCTCTTTGGTAATATTTTTCCTTCAAACAATGCTCATTGGTTAGTTCTTTGCTTTGCTCAATTTATTTTTCCTTTCATGGTATCAAAGCTTGGTATTACTAATCTTTTGTGAGCTACATTGTTGAAGGTTTACCAAGTTTTAAAGGCACACCATTGGAGGCACTCTAAGAGAGGAGGAGAAGAGCCAAAAGTTTAATCTTGTTTCTTGTCTAATAATTTTTTTCTTCTTCTAACCATTATGTAGGTCTTTTTTTATCTAAAAATTTCTAAGTATTTTTTGTTTTCAAATTTCAAAGGTATATAATTTACATGCATGCTTATATTTATGCAATTTTTTAGAAAATTTCAAATAAAGGGTTATAGTTCAACTTTTTAAAGATTTTTTTAAAAAAAATTACATGTTATAATTAAAAAAATCATTTAAATTTGCATGTATATTTTTTTTAAAAAAAATCATTATTATTGCATGTTATATTCAAATTTGCATGAACAAATTTTATTTAGAAAAATCTTTTTTTTTTTTGGATATATATAGTATCTATTTTGTTTTAAAATATATATATATATATATATATAAAATCAACAATAATAAATAATCAAAAATAGAAAGTTGGAAAAAAGGCTTCAACCTTCTATTATTTTGTTTTATAAATCTTTAAAATCAATTTTTAAAAGTTAAAAAAATCAAATCTTTTTTAAAGATTAATCTTTATTTATTTTTATAATAAAACCTTTAAATTCTCTCACCCATAGGAAAAGCTCACCCAAGTTTCCTTTTCTTTGCATTTTAAAAAGTTTCTTTTATAATCTTTAAATCTTTATTTTTCCTAATTTTAACTCTATTTTCTTTTGGAAGTAAAATTTTTTTAATAAAATTTTTCAACTTAAATTTAAAGTTTAGTAAAAATATTTGTTAATCTTATTAAAATATTTATTAATTTAATATTATTTGTTAGTTTTTTTCAAATAATTTAAATCAGATTTCTTTTCTCAAAATTATAAATTTCTTTTTAAAAACAAGTCTCTATTTTTCTTTTTCTTTTTAAGTAATTTAATTCTAAAAGGAGGCTATTTTTCAAATTTTAATTTAAAAGGGCCTAATTTTTTTCAATACCTTAATTTTACTTAAGGAGAAATAATTTTTCTTTTAAGCTTAAGTTGTAAAGTATTTCTTTTAGTAAAGTTTTTTTTGAGTGTAATTAAATTTATTTACAATGTCTACTTTAATTCCTAAAATTAAGTTGAATTCTTCTATCATTCTTGGAAAAATCATCTCTTTTATTTTTCGTTTTAAACATCTTTTGGATGTTGCTATGGATTCCAAATCAGAACCAGATCTATTTGCATCTAAAAATGAACAAGAAAAATGGAGGCTCAAAATGTAATGCCCCTCAGTTTGACTTTGTTTGGACAACTACTTGGATTGTATCTAGACCTTATGATACTATTGCTAGACTTCATGATATTGTTGGATGACACTACGATGCTTAGTTTGATGATATTTGATGACATTGTGATACTTTGATGCTTAGATATGGCGATTCTTGGTGACACTGTTATGATTTATGTTTTATGCTTATATTATGGTTAGTAGATTAGATTAGTTGCTTAGGTTAGTTATCATGGATATTAATATTATGTGATTGTTGGATATATGCGTTATCATGTTTTGATATCGGTTATTATGTATTGGTGATGGGGAACAGAGTCACATCACTCACTTACGAGCACCCTGCGACTCTGTGATTTCCCCTTCACGATGTGACTGACTGTTTTCATTATACACATGTTTGACCCTATGTTTTGCTGTAGGCTGCAGGTACGGGGCATCGAATCCACATGATTATCAGGTTTGAGTGTGCCAAAATCCCAATAGAGTTGTTTCAGAGGTAGCATTGTGTCCCCCACATCGAGCCATCATCCTCATTGAGGATGAATCTCTGATGTCACATCCCATCTGTAAGGTCTGTTTGTATTGATTCGTCTTCGTTGTTGTTGTTCTACCTTCATTTTGCTTTTAGTTGGTATTGTTTGACTATTCGATCATTGAGTCATTCTTGTGACTTGTGTTTTGTTTGATTATTTCATTAAATTTAAATTGTCAAAATTGTAGGCTTTGACTAATGAAGATAAAATCCTTATTAAATTAGCGAATAAAAATTTAAAACAATTATTGTGAAGATGTTTGGTTAATTGTAATGAAATAAGATTTACTATTAAAACAAAATATTCAAATATAAATTAATACAAATGTGTTTATACAAACTAACTTTATGAGAAATTAAAATAATAAATTAATAAACTAATGGTTGATTATTGGACTATTATATGTAAGTTAAAGATAGAGTTAAATTTTAAAACAAAGACATTAAATTAGTTGAGGAGTGGAATGTAGGTACGAGAAAATAATAAATAAAAAGGGAGTGGAGTTAACTGCACAGGGGAATTGGATTATTTTTCTCAGATGCAAAAAATTGATTCGGGTATTCTTGCCATGAACAATCTTTTGGGGGTTTCTGGGAAACTTGTTCAAAAAGTTTAGAAAATTTTGGATTTGGGGGTTTTACAGTGATAGTGGAGTTCATAGTGTTTGGAATTGCTAAAATTGCAGAGTGGAAAATTTGGAAGAAGCTAGAGTTGCAGCTTGGGTTTTGAATCCGACAACCATAATCCAGTTCAACTGTGCATATCATTCCAGGTTCCACCATTTTCTTTCATTATACTCTGTTCCTGTGGATAATCATAGATTCTTGATTATTTAATTCTAAATTAAAAGAAAATTTGTAGTAATGGCAGTTAGGAATTGTATTCCTTTGTAATTTTGTTTTCTTTGTATTTGAAACTTTTTGTTTGAAGTCATAATTATTACAAGATAATACATATCAGAAGAAAATCTTTAGGAAACCAAGTGGTAATAGGCCGAAAACTATACTACTCATAGTGCCTTCAATCTTTATATGTATTTCCTCCTAGTCATTCTTCAGTGTGTTGTTGCAATATTTCAGGTTCTTAACTTTCTAGTGCCCTTTTTATTTCAGTATAATTCAATCATTGGAGTTTAATTGAATCACATTCGAAATACTTCTTTATATTAGAGTTATTCTTGTAAATCTTTCAAGTCTTTTCTTTTCTCCAAATCACATTTCATCTCAATTGAATCCTTTGAATACTGGAACATATGTAGAGAATTACATTGGAGATAGGCAGTTGTTCTACCTTGAAACCATTTGAATTTTAATAATGGTGTCACCCTATACTATCCAACTTCCTAATATTGGGAATTCATTCTTATACTGCGGCCTTATCTTCTTTTTTCATCATAAAAATCTTTTATTATAGCAAGATATAATGTAATAGAAGTTGTCGCCCTTGTTTTGACTGATCATATTAAATATCTCCTTTTAGTTTGCAATGCTTTCTTACATATATTCATCTTTCTTGGCTGACTCAGGCCGTCGTTGCCTTGTTGCTGGAAATCAACACACTATTTGATTTACTTTGTATTTAGCATACAATTTGGGTAAGGCGAATTTCATTACCTCCATCTTCCATTTGAGTGCGCCATAGAGTGTGAATAAATCAATCTTTTACCTCTAGTTTGGATTTATCTTGTTGAAGACGTCGGCTAAGTTTGTTACTCTAATTATTAGTTTAGATATGTTGAATTTGTTTCAAGAACTTCAATTTTAAATAATTGGCAGCATGCGTACATTGCTTGTGCTAGTGAACTCACTCTTTAAGTCCTTACACCAAGTGGTAATCCTATCAAAATTTATGGAGGAGACATTTAGGAATTCAACCAATGTCCAATTTATGAGATTCGGTTTGTGTTTTTTCCGTGCATGTTGCTCGCCATTGGGTAGCTTATCTACCTGTTTAAGCATGTGTATATTCAATGCTGGTTGTTATAATAGTTTATAAAGATATTCAATTATGAGATACTGTGTGTATTTAAATATGAATATATATATATATATGTATGTATATTAATATATAAGAATACTTATTGTTATTTGTTTACTTAATTTTCTGTAAGCTATATTTTTAAACAGTGACTTACTTAAATGGATTGCCAAAATATGTATATATATATACAAATATAAATATATATATACAAATATATATATATATATACATATATATATACATACATACATATACATAGATATAAATACATACATATATATATACATGTATTGATGAATCATCCCTATTGTTGTTCTATCATGGTTGTATCATAGTTGGAAGATAAAATATTTGCTTTAAGGAATTGATGTAGTTGAAAGTAAATAAATAAAAGTTAGTGGGTATGTGCAGGATCATGATGGGCCAAAAAGTGGCAATATGATGGGTATGTGGCTGACGACCTTTTTTTTACCCAAAATTGATGAAACGAAAAGGGTTTTTAAAGGAGATTCTCAGCTTTCCACCAATATAAATTATGCTTTACTTTGAATTTAATAAGTAATTATTATTCATTTTCTATTCAAATTGACTAAAGTCTTGATTGATAGGTGATTGAAAAACATCTATAGCTTTCAAGCGGTATCACATTTTTGAATCAAAACATGTTTCACATTCTATGCTTCACATACTATAGGATTAAAAAAAAAATTGAATTTCATGAATTTTTGACCAAGTTAAGGTGGTCAAACATAAGGATTTTTATATTTTTTAAAAGTTGTAAAAAAAATTCATAATTAATTATTTACTTGGGAAAAAAAATTACAAAAAATATGTATCACATTGGGACATGAGTCCTCTACTTATATCTAAAATATTATAAAAAAATATTATCATTTTATTATGGTTAGGGGTGGTTAGACAGAACTTATCTACTTATTTTTTCCCTAAAATTTAAGTACTACTGCATTGAAATTTCAAATTTTCACCAAATAGATTTCTTTTTTTTTAAACAAACCTAGTAGTTTAGAAACTACATTTAATTTGATACATATTCTATTCTTACATATTTTTGAAATAATATAGATAACTTATTTAAATTTTTATGTCAAATTGCCTAACTCTGATTTTTCTGATTTTTTTGCCACTTAAGGGCCTATTTTTTCCATGATAATCCTGCACATACCCTAGTGTATTTAGTAGAGGTTATTATTGAATTGAATATTTTATTTATAAGCTTGCAATGATTTTCTTGCAACCCACTATGTACTCCATGATTTATGTTGATATCAAATTGCTAGTCGAAGCAAATGATTGATTACTATTTTTGGTAACAAATGTGTGTGTTGTGCAAATGTGTAATCTCATGTGTAAGTGCGTTTTAGGAGTCATCTAGAGGCTAGGGGAAAACCGATTCCTTGATGGGATTCTTTGAGTATTTTTGATTTGATGGTTTTGAACTAAGTGAGTTTATTATGGTTTTCATCCTTGCTCATGTCTCCACCTAGTGGTTGTTTTATGGGAACCTGTGAGTGGGAAGGGTTATGCCCGCCTTGTTGTACTATGAGGTTCTTGTGTTTGAGCAAGTGGATTTCTATTTGATTTTATTGGGTTTTTTTCTTGTCAATAGGAGAGTGGCTTCCAATGGGGGTCGACACACAAAGTGGCGCCTGGATAACCCATTTGGAAGTTTTGTAAACAAGTGATAACCTAAAACAAACTAGGAGGGTTGGGTAGCAATAACATTAAACAAGATAAATCAATACCTCGCTTAGGACTCAAGCGCTTGTATAGGCTTGAGATGAGTCGAGAAGGCCTAGAATGTAAAATCAACTACCTCGTCTCCACGAGAGGTATGTTGATTTCGCATAAGTTTTTATGAGGGGCCAGAGATTAGAAGAGGCTACCAGGATAACCCAGGATGGGGGTCGGGGCCTAGGAAGGTCTACCTGGATAACCTATGACAAACTATGTGATAACACTTCCCCTACGACAACCATGTATCCCTTTGTCTTTTGTTTTACATTGGTTATTTATGTGCCTCTGGAAGTATAGTCATTGTTGGTTGATGTTGTATTACTTGCTTTTGTGTGTGATATCAGCTTTGTGATGTCTATAGTCCTGTGTTTGTCAGTATTGGTGGGACCCTTTGCTATCTCCTAGCATGGGGGGTGGACATTCAAGTTACACATGGTTGGGTGGATAGTGCTATGTTCTCCATTAGGTTCCCTTCCCTTGTACGTGTTGTGGCGAGTTCTCTTGATCTGAAGACTTCAGCATTGTACCGACACTTGGGAGTTATTATCCTTGTATTTTTATTTGTAATGTATCACAATTGAGGTATCTTGTACCATGTTGTTTGTACTCTCCTCACATGTAACGCGGAGGCATTACTATTCAAAGTGTAAATGTAATGATGTTTATTGATGTAATCTCTATTATGAGATGAATTATGTATCTAATGTTGTTGTACATGTAAATTGAATGAATTGAAATTAGTTAATATTTCTGTGATCGTATTATGGTTGTATCTCATGGATTACTTGATTATATGTAATGTATAGATGTGATTTTTAATTGATGTTAGAATTGGTTATTATAATATTTTTTGGTTTTGTTAATTTAGATAATGGGAACTATGTAATGTAGTCATGAACCTTAGAGGATATAGGATAGTATGTAATTTGATGTTCATTAATATTCGTGTAACATTACACTTAAAAAAAAAAATTGCTTTGTTTTCAGTTGTTAGTGGGTTGTCCTCTAGGGTTAGTGGTGGGGGCGTTACACAAAAATGAGGAAGCCCTTGGCCTCATAGGTACTTCCATGTCACCCAAACTATATGTTCACATTGGGAGATGCACAAAAGCCTATGAAGCATGGGACAAACTCAAGACTATTTATGATAGTTCAAATGAATCTAGAAAGATTCAACTTCAAGACCAACTTGAGGATTTAAGGTATTCTGATTTCAAATCTATGGATGATTTTCTATTAAGATTTGATTATTTGAATAGTCAATTGCATGATTTAGGATTAAAATTAGATCTTATATTAATTCATCTTATTCTTAAAAAATGTCTTCCTAGGTAATTTCAACAATTTATTACTAATATTCATGCTCAATTAGTTATTCCTTCTTTAGCTACTCAATTAACTTATGATATTTTTTGCAATTTATTAAGATAAGAAGAAGCTAAGTTAATTCAATTTGGAAATCTTAAGTCTAATGAACAAGCTTTTTTGTCTAATCCTAAGCAAAATTTTAAGCATCATTCCAAACAACATTATCATACTGAACCTCATTATAATAATGGCAATGATCCTAGAAAGTTTAACTCTTCTAAGAGACCTCATTGCACTTATTGTAATAAGGATGGTCATTGGAAAAATACTTTTTTTAAGAAGCAAAATGAGAAAAATCCTATCAAGCAAAATAATCAACAACAAAATAAGTCTCAAAATCATAAGTTTCAAACAATGCAAATCAATCTAGACGTGCTTTTACTTGTGGTTATAATATTTATCAACCTCTTGAATGGGTTATTGATTCAAGTGCATCTCAGCATGTTACTTCACATAAAGAAGTTTTTGAGTCTATGCAACCTAATATGTCTTATGTTCCTCTTCAACTTGCTACTAATCATACTTGTAAAGTAGAAGCAATTGGTGATGTGAATGTTCCTAATGGTAAATTGCATGGTGTTTTATATGTTCTTGAATTAAAGACTAATTTTCTTTTAGTTGCTAAGCTTTGTCAAGATTATAAATAGAATTTTACAAAGATATGTGCTATGTTATTGATCTAAAAAAAAACAACGTCATTGCTAATGCTAAATTAGACAGTGATAATTTGTTCAAATTTTATGAGTTTTCTCAATCTATATGCTCTTTAATATCTACCATTGATTTTAATGTTTGGCATGAAAGACTTGGTCATATAAATGCTAACAATATTGCTTTAATGCAAAAGATTAATATGGTAGATGGATTTCCTAGTATTGTTCCATCTAAAATTGTATACACATGATGCATGAGTGGTAAGATGCATAGGGATCCCTTTCCACATGGTCAATCATGGAGGGAAACTCATAAGTTGTACCTAGTTTATAGTGACATTTTGAGACCCATGGAGAATAACTCCATCCAAGGATCAAGGTATGCACTTACTTTTGTTGATGATTATTCTAGAAGAACTTGGATCTATTTTATTCATAGTATCCTTCAAGTTCTTGATATATTTTCTAAATTTCATAAATTTGTTGAAAGACAACCTGGCTTTAAACTTAAAATTCTTAGAACTGATAATGGTAAAGAATATGTGAACAATGATTTTAATAGTTATTTGAAATAATTTGGTATTAAGCATGAGCTAACTATTCCCTATACACCTCAACAAAATGGTGTAGCAGAAAGGAAGCATAAAACTATTGTGGAAATGGCTAGATGTATGTTACATGCTAAAAATATGTCATATAAATTTTGGGCTGAAGCTATGTTTTGTGCTACTTACATTATTAATAGGAATCCTACTAAAGCTTTAAAGGATATAACTCCTGAAGAAGCTTGGTCTGGTAGGAAGCCAATCTTAAGCATTTAAGAATTTTTGGTTCAATTGCTTATGTTCACAAACCTAAACAAAAGAGGCAAAAATTAGATCCTAAATATTTTTATCATATTTTTGTTGGTTATGATGAAAATTCTAAAGCTTATAGAGTTTATAATCCTCTTACTAACAAAGTTAAAGTTGCTAGAGATGTATGTATTTCTTAAAATGGTGTTCATGATTGTTCTAAAGTACATGATATTGAATCTTCTCAAAATAAAGTTATTTTTGTGGAGGATAATCCTCAAGTTGAATCTTCTCTTAACCCTCCTAATGCATCTCTTACTCATAGTGATAGTGATGATGAAAATGTTAAAATTTCTCCTCATGATTATTCTTCTAGTGATGACACCACTACATCTAAAAGAAAGCCTAAATGGTTTACTAAAATTATGCAAGAAAGTGAAGATATTTTAGCTAGAATGAATCAATCTAGAAAGGTAAATTATTGTAATTATGCTTCAATGATGTCTAGCGTTATGCTTTCAAATGATCCTCAAAATTATGAACAAGCTAAAGATCAACCTCATTGGAAAAAGGCTATGCAAGAAGAATATGATACTTTAATTGCTAATAAAACTTGGGATTTAGTTCCCTTACCTCAAGGTAAGAATCTTGTTTCATGCAAATGATTGTATAAAACTAAGGTTAATGCAAATAATGAAGTTAGCAAGTTTAAAGCTAGATTAGTTGCTAGGGGCTTCTCTCAAGTTGAAGGTTTATATTATAATGAAACATTTGCTCTAGTAGCTAAGATGCCAACTATTAAATTAGTTCTTGCTTTAGCTTCTCATATGCAATGGCCTACTCATCAAATGGATGTTAAAAGTGCATTTTTAATGGTGACTTACATGAAGAAATTTATATGTCTCAACCTTTGGGTTTCATTAAGGAAGGTAATGAACATCTTGTTTGCAAATTGAAGAAATCAATTTATGGTTTAAAACAATCTCCTAGAGAATGGTATTCTAAGATTAATGCTTTTTTTCTATCTCAAGGTTTCATTAGGAGTAAAAATGATCCAAATTTATATATTAAGCATAGTGAAAATGATATTGTGATTATTATCTTATATGTTAATGATTTAATTATCACTTCTAGTTCTAACAATTTGATTAGTGATGTTAAGTCTCAACTCAATCAACAATTTCAAATGACAGATTTAGGCCTATTACATTATTTTTTGGGTATGCAAATTTGGAAAACACCTAAAGGTATTTTTCTTTCTCAACATAAATATGCTCAAGATCTCTTAGATAGATTTAAAATGAATGATGCAAAGTGTGTTTCTACTCCTTGTGAATTAGGAACTAAATTAATGGTTGATATGGAAAATCCTTTTGTTGATCCTACTTTATATAGGCAACTAGTAGGAAGTTTAAATTATCTAACTCTTACTAGACCTGATATTTCTTATAGTGTTGGATTGGTTTCTAGATTTATGTCTAAACCACAACAAACTCATTTTAAAGTTGCAAAAATAATTTTAAGATATGTTAAAGGTACTCTTAATCTTGGTCTTTTTTATGATACAAATTGTGATTTTTCTTTAAAGGGTTATACTGATTCAGATTTAGGAGGTGATCCCAATGATGGGAGATCCACTTGTGGTTATTGTTTCTCTGTTGGATCAGGTGCAATCTCATGGAATAGTAAGAAACAACAATCTAATTCTCTTTTTTCTACATAAGCTGAATATAAAGGTTGTACAAATGCATCCAAAGAAATATTATGGTTAAGAATATTACTTGAAGAATTGGGTCTACCTTAAATGGATCATCCTACTCCTTTATATTGTGATAATCAAAGTGCTATTTCTTAGGCAAAGAATCCAATTTTTCATGCAAGGACCAAGCACATTGCTCTTCAACATCACTTCATTAGAGAGCACATTGAAGACAAGAAAAAATCTCTTTTGTATTGTAAAGGTGAAGATCAAGTGGCAAATATTCTCACCAAAGCTCTTGGTAAAGATAAATTTCTCTTTCATTGTAAAAATATAGGATTACAACCCATTGACGAGTTTGATGTAAAATCCCCAAGTAAAGCTTAAGGGGGGTGTTAGAATATTAATTTTTACTTGGTAAAGGTTATTATTTAATTGTAATTATTTATTTGTAGCCACCTCCTTAAGAGGCTTTTGACAACTTGCACACACATAGATGAATGGTGGCATTCATTGAGTCGGGAGTTACTTTCTAATTCTTACTCCTCTTCTCACCTCTATATATTGAGGTGCCTCTCCTCTCATTCTTCATTCAAGCAAGCAAGCTTAAGGCTTAAGTTCTCTCTCTCTCTCTCTCTCTCTCTCTTTGTATCATTCTTAGGAATTTTTTCCCCATTCATAATATTGGGGTTGTTCTTTGTTTTTTCCCCTTATCAAATTCTTGTGTTTCCTTTGCATTTGGTGGTGCTTGGTTTGGCTACTCTCTCTTTGCTAATATTTTTCCTTCAAACAATGCTCATTGATTAGTTCTTTCCTTTGCTCAATTTATATTTCCTTCCAAGGAATGACAATGGCAGTGAGTTTTGTTCAATAGAGTTCGAAAAGTTTTGTAAATAGCACGACATTGAGAGATATAAGACAACTCCATACACCCCATAGAAAAATGGAGTTGCAGAGAGGATGAATAGGACATTGCTGGAGAGGGCTAGGAGTATGCTGAGTGGTGCTGGCCTTGAGCGAAAGTTCTGGACTGAAGTTGTAGCTACTGCATGTTATTTAATTAACAAATCTCCTACATCATCTCTCACTAATAAGAAACCCATGGAGGTGTGGTCTGGTAAAAATCCTTCAATGAGACATCTCAGAGTATTTGGTTGTCAAGCCTATGCTCATGTTCTAATTGAGAAGAGGTATAAGTTTGAGAACAAAGCAATTAAGTGTATCTTCATCGACTATGGTGTTAGTGTGAAGGGGTACAAGCTTTGGGATCTAGTGGCCCAAAAGGTTCTCTATAGCAGAAGTGTGATTTTTTGAGAGATGAAACCTTCCACAATTGAGTTGCAGCCAAAGAAAGAGGAGAAACAAAAGGAGGTAATTCAAGTTTCACTTACTTCGATGAAAGAAGAACTAAGTACTCTTATTGAACCTAATGATGAGGAGAGTTTGAGAAGCTCTAAATTTTTTGAAGAAGAAGAACCTCAACCTCAACAATTTAGGAGGGCTACCAGAGATAGGTGGAAACCTGATAGGTTTCGATATTCACCTAAAATATTTGGCTATTCTTTGTTGGATTCTAGTTACATTTTTGCTTTGATTGCTAACACCGATGAGCCTAGCACTGTTAGAGAGGCTATGGGTATGAGTGATGTAGATTACTGGATGAAAGCCATGGATGAAGAAATGGCTACATTGAAGAAAAATGATACATGGGATTTGGTACCTTTTCTTGAAGGATGAAAACCTGTTGGATGTAAATGGGTGTTCAAGAGAAAATATGGCCCAAATGGTAGTGTTGAGAAGCATAAGGCACAATTGGTTGCTAAGGGATATTCTTAGGTGGAGGGAATTGTCTATGGTGATATTTTCTCTCTTGTTGCGAAGCTGACATCTATCTAGTTCCTATTATCACTTGCAACAGTGTATGATCTATAAGTGGAACATATGGATGTGAAGACAATGTTCCTTCATGGTGACTTGGATGAAGAGATTTATATGTCATAGCCAGAGCATTTTGTGGTTAAAGGTAAAGAAAATATGGTTTGCAAGTTGAAAATTCTTTGTATGGTCTTAAGTAGTCTCCTAGAATGTGGTAGCAAAATTTTGATAGGTCTATGTGTTGAGATTTAAATTTGGCCATTGTGTGTATTACAAAAATGATAATGTTCGTATTATCATAATTGCATTGTATGTAGATGATATGTTATTTTTTGGGAATGGTAAAAATTTGATTTTAGATTGAAGTCTCAGTTGTCAGCATAGTTTGACATGAAGGATTTAGGTGCAACGAGGTATATTTTAGGGATGGAGATCAAAAGAGATAGAGCTAACAAAAAGCTTTCGTTAAGCAGGGGATGAAGCTTTCTATGGAGGATTGTCCAAAATATCCTACTAAGATGGAGGACATGACCAAAGTATCATATGTGAGTGTTGTTGGTAGTCTTATGTATGTTATGGTTTGTACAAGGCCAAACATTTCCCAAGCAGTGGGAGTCCTTAGTCAGTTTATGGCTAATCCTGGATGGATACATTGGGATGCAGTGAAGAGAGTGTTTAGATATTTGAGGGGTATTTTTGAGTATTCCTTATGTTTTCATGGTTATCCTACTGGACCTTGACACTTAGTGAGTATTCATAGATATGTGGATTTAGATTGGGCAAGTGACATTGATAGTAGAAGATCCACCAGTGGCTATGTGTTTACGATGTATGGTGGTGCAATCAATTGGATGAGTAAGCGGTAGTAGTCACTTTATCCACAATAGAAGCAGAGTACATGGTAGCTACTCATTCTTGTAAGGAAGCCATTTGGCTTAAGCGTTTATGTTCTGATGTTGGTTTTGATGTAGGGCAGATTACTATCTATTGTGATAGTCAGAGTGCCATTTGCTTGGAAAAGAATCCTACTTTCCATGCTAGAACAAAGCACATTGATGTTCAATTTAATTTTGTTCGCGATATGGTGGAAGATGGAAAGGTGAAGTTGGAGAAGGTTGACACCCTACTGAATGTTGCAGATGCATTGACAAAGCCAACAAGCACAAAAAAGTTCAGATGGTGTTCAAAGTCTATGGGCCTCACGACCTCTAGCAGTTAAATCTTGATACTTTCATTGGATCTTCAAAGGTGTTCGAGAAGTGGGAGAATGTTGGAATAGGAAGGTGTCTCAACCTTCGATTTTTCCATAAGAATGGATTTTTTCATAATATTAAATATTGCTAATTTTCTCACTTTGTTTTGTGAGTTACAACTTGCAATTTCTATTCAAATGAGGAGTCAAGTTGGAAAGTTGATTTTATAGGTGGAGTTGTGCATAAAATATTTTTCTATTTTTGTGTTAAGTTTACATGGAATGTGATTTTTTGATCTGTGCAGTTATTTTGGCAATTGTTGATTTTGCAGTGTGGCATGTGGTGACAATTGGAAACTTATTGTTGTGCGTCTGCAGTGTTTTTGGAACTTTCCATGTTGCATGTTTAGCCTCTAGTAGTTGTTTTAGAAATGTCCAATTTATGCAATGTAAGATCTTATAAATTGAGCACTTATATTTTGGAGTTGTATGTACATTGCTGTTTTGTTGAAGTATCGTTATGCTGCCAAAATTACTCCACAATTAAGAAGTGTGAAGACTCCTACAAGAGCATAGCTCTGTGATTATATTGTAACTGGTTAATTGTTGTTGAATAATATAATTGAGCTATGTTTTGGAGTGTGGGGTTTTTCTCCTGAAAGGGTTTTCCCCACGTAAATCTTTGTGTTATGAGTTCATTGTTTATCTGTTTATGATATACATGTGGATCCACATCTGTAACAATTAAAGGTGTTTAAGAAATTTTTGTAACTCTCTCTTGCTTAGATTAGTGTAGGAAGCTTCTTTAGCGTACCCACCTTCCTTTCAGAGAGAAGAGATTAATTATGAGTTAAATGCTAGTTGATGAAGTGAATTACAAAGTGAATGTAATCGGGTGAAATTGATAATCTTAATAAATTGAGTTGCCTCCTTTGAATTGTATCAAGTTTAAATTGAATTTTAAATTGACAAATGTAATTGTCAATTGAAATGTGTGTTTGTTGCAATGCATTTGTAATCTATGGATTTTGTAAGTTGGGCATGTGAATAGCAAGTGGAGGTTTGTTAAATTTGTGTGGGCATCAATTGGTAGTTAATTTGGAGTAGGAGATTGTGCGTTAAATAATGTTATGTTGCAATCTCGTTGTGCATAGTGTGTTTGTTGAGAAAGTGAGATGGAGTTTTTTTGGGCAAGGGGGAGCACCCTCTTGCTCCAAAACATGACAACATTTTAAGCTTTGAGAATGTTCCTCTTCATGCTTTGGTTCATATTGATGAACTACTTTATTCACCTATTATGATACATCTAGATCTTCCATCATTTAATGATGATAAACCTATTCAATGCCTTATATACACATCAAATGGTAGCTTTCGTTGTTCACTTATGATTTTCCTATCTTTCCTTGAGGATCCTAGTGATGTAGACTATACTTCTTTCACCTCCTTGAGCTTGGGGGCCCTCCTTCCCTTTCTTGTGATTCTTGGTTTGTTAATGACTTTTTATTTCATGATTGATTTATTCAATGATGCACATTCTTTTTATGCATATAAGACAAAGACATTTAGTAGTAATACAAATGTACATTTACATGTTAAATCTTTCTTAGCCTCATATTATGTTTATGTATGTGATGATGATACTTTTCTAAATGCATTTGGTGCTACTTTGGTTGATAGAGCTAAACAATTATTTAACTCATGACATATTTAATTATACATACTTTCATGATTTTTCATGTGATTTCTTAGATTATTTTACTGTTAGACCTAGACCATGTTTTACTCACAATTATTGTAACTCCCCTTCTGGCTCTAACCTTTCCTTACTATTGAATCCCATTGTTTGGTTAGTTTCATGTACCAATTCACTTTGTAAACGCAAAGATTAAGCTTGCAAGCACAAAATTTGAACCAAAATAGTTCTCAATCAATTTACAAATTTAAAAGTCCTCAACAAATACAAAAATTTGGATCAAAATAATGCACAATCAATTTACAAATCTTAAATAATAAGTCTTAAAATTCCAACATTGCTTCATTTTCAACATATCTCTATAAAATTCATTTAATTTCCATAATCCAAATTTATTTAAGTTAATTATTTATTTGTTTCTTTTAAAAAAAAACTAGACGGCCTTAGAAATGGCTGGCTAAACTTCAAAATTCACTGCAGTATTGACTCAAAATTCGAAGTGTAAACCATAACATTATATTTCAAATCATTGTGCAAGAAATTTGTAACTCTATAATCTTATGAATGTTTAAGACTTGTAGTAATACATTGTATGATTGAAGATAACAAAGCACAAATCAGTCCAAGCCTTTGCCTGATAAAACAGTAGAGGGGCATAGCATACACAGCAGGTGTATGCCAATTAGACAGCCGAGAACATATAAGTTCTACACTGTCTCAGACGGAAGGTTCTATCGATCTTAACTCCACTTCCCCTTTTATTCATATAACCAGGATAATCTGTTCTTTTGAAACATACAGACTCCTTTAAAGATAGCCCATACTTTTCTGCTTCGCCTTCTAAATTCCATTCTTTGTAGGGCGGCCCCACCTTGTGAGTTACATGGATTTCTCCTTGCAAGTTCAACAGCTTGGTAGCACTTTTGAAAAACATGCTTATCAACTCATTGTTTTTCTTGATAGCTTCTTTATTGCATTCCCGACCACCAAAATAGCCTGCATGCAGGAGATTGAAAACAATTCTGTCAAACCTCCTCTCTCTTAAATTCCATATTTGATGCATTCTGGTTGCATCGACTTCATGCAGTACCAATGCTCCACGTCTTTCCAAGTTTGAAATTGAACTGTGAGCTGTATCATACACCCTCAACACTTTCTCTGCTTTGACAGCATTCAAAAATACAGAGTCAAAAATAATGGCAACAAAAGAATACAAAGGCAAGAAAAGAGCATAATTTTTTTTTCTGATACCTCTGCTATCAAGGGAGGAGGCGACCATGTTTTGGGCACATTCAAATGTAGTAGCCAAAGCTGAAGAAAATGAGAAATTGCCTTCTCCAACTAACAGAATGGTTTGCAAGCTAGAATAATGCATTAGCTTCCTCTCCACTGTGGGTTGCCTATGCCAACAAAGAAAACCAACTCCATTTTGGATGACATTCTGTGATCCATTATCAGCATATCCATTATCAGCATAAGTAAATGTTGATGAAATAATCGGCTGCAGGAAAATTCACCACCAACAATTCACCAACGGAAAATTCACCGTCAACAATTCACCGCGGGAGTGAATTGTTGGCGGTGAATTTTCCATCGGTGAATTTACCGTATGCTGCGAAAAAATCTCACACAATTTTCTTATTCTTCAATTAATGATAATATCAACATATTTTTTTCCATTTTCACCTTTTTAAAAATGGACATTTAGTTATTTGGAGGGACTTAGAACAGAGGAGTGGCATCCACGGTATAAATTGCAATATTAAGTCACAAAAGATAGGACTTAAACATCATACTCTAAGTTTTGACTTGCTTAAATAACTCATTTGAAATCACATTCATCTTTCTAACAAGAACCATCTGATTTAAGATGAACATTTTAAGCTGAAAACAATCATTCCATATCTGAGGTCATTAATGCACTCAATTCCCCTCATAGCAATCTCTGATAAAACAGACTTCTAAAGCACAATCCCTTATACATTTGCCAACACCTACATATATTGTTATTCCTTTATTTCTATATTTTTTTCAAAATAAATATCTATCATTTCTTAACCACTTACGTTAAAAACTTTAGACCAAATAAACTCTGAAAATCTCAGTTGCCCAATACTCTGAGAATCACATGCTACAGAAATTGGGAAAGAAAAACCTGAAAACACAATTGCAACATTCTCAACATTCCACAAGGCTAAAATCAAAATGTTATATCTCCATTCGTAGCTCTACCCAAATATAACAGGCGTCCCTCAAGCATACAGCTCATACCATTACCAGTATGCCCAAGAGAAGCAAACTTACCAGGGACAGCACTGATGCTTCTTCCCGCCTTTGTAATTCATCACATACAAGCTTTTCCATTGTTAAAAAGTAGCAATGAACTCTGGCAGCCAGGAAATGGCTGGCTTAACCAGCACACTCTAAGCGTTGACCCGCTTAGGTGGCTACAGTGGCACCCCTTAATCCGTCCCCTTCCCCGTTTCTCATCACCGTTGCCGTTTCCTGTTAATCCCGCGCACAATTGAAGATTTCTAAACCTTTTTCTCCCGCTAGTCTAACCCCATATGCAACAAACAGGTTTCCGCGCCGAACAGACTTCATTTGCACGCCTTAACACGGCCTGTGCCAAAATGAGACGTGAACTGTTTGACAATACCTCAAATAAACGTGGTCTCGTTGAATGCTAAAATTGCAGGGTATGCACAAAACGCATTGTTGAAAAGGATTTAGAAACTTTCAGTCGAATGTCATGGCAGTTGTAAACCCAGACTCTGCAATCTTTGCCATCATCCTCCCTGCCTGTGCCAAACTGGGAGCTTTGGAACCGGGTATGGACATCCATCAGAAGATAAAGGAAAGGAATTTTGTCAGATGTTATAGCTGCAACTGCCCTGGTTGACATGTATGCAAAATGTGGAAGCATAAACAAGGCACGTGAACTATTTGACAGAATACCCCAAATAAATGTTGTCTCGTGGAATGCCATGATTGCAGCATATATGCAAAATGGATTTGTTGAAAAGGATTCAGAAACTTTCAAGCAAATGCAATTGGCAGGTGTAAAGCCAGACGCCGCAACCTTTGCTTGCATCCTCCCTGCCTATGCCAAAATGGGAGCTTTGGAGCAAGGTATTCAAAGGATAAAGGGATTTTGCCAGATGTATAAAGCTTAATGGAAGGGGGATTTTGGTCAGATATTATCGTTGGGAATGCTCTAGTAGACATATATGGAAAATGTGGAAGCATAAACAAGGCATGTAAACTGTTTGACAAGAATGCAATGTTTGTTGGATATGCACAAAATGGATTTTACAAGGATGCTCTCAAAATATTTAAATTAACGCAGCATTTTGGAACATGTTCTGACACTATAAGCTTTGCTTGTGTTATATGCGCATGCAGCCATGCAGGTCTACATACTTCAATCACATGGGTAACCTTTATTGCATTACACCTACAATTGATCATTATGTGTGTGCTTGACCTATTTACTCATGGCTATCTTGAGGACACCCTTAACTTTATCATATAGATGCTAGTTAAACCTGAGGTGGATGTGTGGATCTGTTTTCTTGCTGCCTGCAGATCCCATATGAATATAGGCTTAGGACTATTTACATCAACTAATTTTTTATTTGGATCTTAAAAAAGATGTGGCTAACATTCTTCTCTCAAACATTTATGCAAAAGCGGGCAGGTCATGTGAGGAAAGGGCAAGGGGATTGATGAAAGATATAGAATTTAGAAGCTCCCTGGATGTAGTTGGATTTAAGGCCATAAAATGGTACATGCTTCTTGTGTAGTAGGTCACTGTAAATCAATGCAAAGTTGGAAAATTTGGCTTGGGAGATGAAGTTAGCAAGATATTTTTGAGATGCATCACACTTAGTGGTGTGGAAAGGGAGGAGAAAAAAATATTTCTCTGCCATAATAGTGAAAATTTGTCAATTTCTTTTGGTTTTCTAGATATGCTCCTTAGAACAACTATTACAATTGTTAAGAACCTTCAAGTATGTGTTAATTATCACATTGCAATGAAATGTATCTCTAAGAATGTTTGAATTCCTCTTCTAATTATTAGTTTAGTTGATTTCATGAGAAGAAAACAAACTCACTTGCATACACATTTTTCCATAGATTACTCCAAGGCCTTGTTAATTCATGAAGATTAATTTCTAGTATGAAGTTATTTTGAAAATCTTTAATTACATATGATAAACCTTAATATATGGGTTCCTATGTTGGTTTGCTTATCCTAGAATGTTTATAAACATTCTTTACTTAAGTTTCCACTTCTTTATGCCTTGCAACACCATCTCTAGTTTTAGAGAAATTGGGGAAACCTTCATTGATGTTTGTCCTTTTGAGCCTTTACCTTGCATATCATTCTTACCGAAAGGACTCTAGTGTGCTTCTAATTCTTTTTGAGTTTAATTTTGTTGCCTATAGAGCCCCTCATTGATATTTGATCAAAAATATATAGTTGTTATGTGATATCTTTGTCTTGCCCCTTTCTAGGTGATGTTGGGGTCTATACTAGTAAGTGCAAATTTATCTAAGTCGAGTGTTTCCTGTCTCAATCGAACTATGTTTTGGAAACTGTCTATAACCAATCTAAGAATTCCTTCAACATACTCCCTTATTAAAAACATTCTTATTGTAATTGTCTTTCGTTATACTTGTCACATGCCTAAATATCTTAAACTATAGAAATTTCTAAGTGTTAGGGGTGATTGTGTATATTTGTAACCATTATTGGGTTTATAGGTTTCCTCTTGCCAGTATTTTTTCCCTCCATTCCTTAAATCACAACATTTACATTTTTGTTTGAAACCTTTGATTATTTTAGTCTTTTAGACTTCACATTACCTAGGTACTTTATCACATGTGGCTTTATCTATGCTTTCACTCCCATTGTCTTTGCCTTTGGCCCTAGGATTTTAGGTCTCCATGTAATTATGTACTTCTTAAGCTATAAGACTAATCGATGAACCTTAATTATAAGACTGATCTAACTAGAAAGAAAAATAATTTATTACTTAGTTGGTAGAAAGTTTTTGTGTGTTTGTCTTAATTTAAGTAAACCCATTTATGATAGGTTGCTAGTTGAATCTTAAGATAGATAATTGAAAAGGCATTTCTACATTTAAATTATGTAGGCTATCTATTGTGTATCTTTATTTGTGGTGAACTTGATGTGAATCCTAACCTTCATTATTTTTTCCTTTCTTCATCCTCAAAAGAATTTTTCTCTCTAAATAACAATCTCTCATTCTAATGTCAAGAAATTAGTTAATTCTACTTTGATTTTTTAATTTTGTAATCATTCAAAAAACCTTTCCTTTTGAGTAAACATAAGCATATTCACAACATATAGACCTTATCAAAATTAGGTTAGTGTCTATTTACTACATTATTGTCTATGTCTATTAGTTTCATTGAAAAATAAAAAATCTAATTTTTCTACTCAAATTTCCTATAATATATAACGATAAATTATTTTTGTTGTTATTTGATAGAATTTATTATCCTTCCTTCTTTAACAATCCCTTCCTCATACAAATGTATTTCTTATAGGAACCCTCATCTAAACCTATCCATGTATTTTCCTTTATCTTCCTTCTTTCATTACCCTTCCTCAATTGTCATTCATGCCACATGATGCCCTATTCTGCATGTCTCACAAAGATGACCTCTTTGATAATGAACCCCTACTAGATGATTCTAAGTTTGTCACTCACCATTTAAATTGACCACCTCTTGTCTCTCCCTCAAAGTAGCCTACTTGACGATGCCACCTAATCTTAAATCTCTTTACTTGCAGACTCCTTACTAAATATCATCATGGCTAGAGATATTACAAGCTATATGATCCACACTCATGTCCCTTTATAGTCTAGTTCTTGTACCTTCATCCCTATCTTCATGCCAACCTCTTTTATTTTCCCCACCAGTCAATATTCCTTCACCTAAATTTTCTTGTCTACTCCTCATCCAACCACATTCTCTCTCTCTCTCTCTGTATATATATATTCCTCCTTTTAACTATGGTCATGTCCCTTTAAGCAAGTGCTTTACATCTTACCCCTATGTGCCACCCTCTCAACCCTTACCCTTCATTTATCTTGCTTGATCTTCTCTTACCACTATTGTCACTCCCTCTTCTATTCTACCCTTAACCCCACAAACCTTTCCACACTCTTATCATAAGATGAAAAAATTAACATCTCTTACCTCAACATCACAACTTATGCCCCTAAATCTATCATTTACCATCTACTTCAAGAAATTACAATAATGTAATGCTAACTATCTATTCCCCCATCATATTATACCCTAAGCTCGATGGAACCTTAAACCCCCTCCAAAACATAATATGTTTGGCTCTTAGTATGGTATCCCTCTTCGTGCCTTTGGTTATTAAACATTCATTCCTTAGATGTTCTTCCCTAGTGTAATTTTTAAACCAAAATTTACTTCTTCTAGATGGAAAAGAAGTCTCATCTTTCTTACCTTTCATTATCATTCTTACTTCAACCTTATGTTGTCCAACTCTATTTAAAATTATCAATTTCATACATTCCTACTAAATCATTCTCCCTTATATTTGACTAGGATTATATTATGGTGATCAATTCTATTGCATCCTTATACGAAGAGGAAATCTTCTCTTCTACTTTTGCTATAATGTGAGAGGTCAAATCTAAAATAAAACACTCAATTCATTTCTTTTATGTCAAGGTTTCTTCCAACTTTCTAGCCACACTTTTAACTCATTAATCATAGTATTTTATTGATTCCTCCTTAGTTTTAGTGATCTTCCATATTTTATTATATGGTTTCTCATACATTATGTGAATGGAAATGGGTTAGGGACCATTAATGTGGTGTGTATAGTGTTATTTCATTATTATATTTGTAGACACATAAAATTGATCTAGGCCTGCAAGCTTTATTTTCTCTGCATTTCTTCGAAACATAATTAAAATATTTAATTATGTCCTCTAGCCCAATTTCAACTATTAATTAAATAATTCTTAATTATTTCATTAATTCACATCTTTTATTCTTCTTGACTATTTAAATAAATAAATTATATTTATTTAATTTAAATACGTCGCTAATTTCCTATGTCCCTCTATAATTAAATAAATTCCTAAATTTATTTAATTATTATTTGCCCACTATGTCTTCCTAATTATTTAAATAAATAAACTTTATTTATTTATTTAAATACGTCATTAATTTCTAATGTCTTCTTTTAATTAAATAAATTTTTATAATTTATTTAATTATTGTCCACCTTGGCCTTTTCTAATTTTGAATGAAATCATTTATTTAAAGTTGTCCACTTTCCTTTTTCCCACCAAGTAAATAATTTAAAATGATTATTTACTGTCACATGACCCCACCACTTTTGAATCAAATTAATTTTTAATTCAAAAGGTCAACATCACGTCTTGAATCAAATAATTTTAAATTCTTATTTGATTCTCTAGCAACTTCATTTTTCGTGCCCAATATTCCCTTGTCACATGCATTCTTGACCTTTGATTTGATTTTTCCAAAATCAAATCTCAACCCTCCATTTCAAATTTTAACCTAGTTTTTCCCTAACCCTAATTGCTGGTTGTCACATGCAATTTCAGCCTTTGATCTTAGGGCTTTCTCAACTTTCAATCCTGGCCATTCACCCAAAATTGAATTTTTTTATAAAAAGGCAATGTCAACGTCATTTGGGGACTTTTTTGCATCTCCTGACTTCATCACTTCATCATCTCACACTTCATGCTTCAGAATTTAG
Source organism: Sequoia sempervirens (assembly GCA_007258455.2). Lineage (NCBI taxonomy): Eukaryota > Viridiplantae > Streptophyta > Pinopsida > Cupressales > Cupressaceae > Sequoia > Sequoia sempervirens. The sequence continues at coordinate 71,726 of VDFB02292596.1, forward strand.
GCTTCCACACTTCTTCATGCTTGTAGAAATTTGAGTACACTTGCATTTTAGATCAAATCCTTCAATATTTGCTTAGGTCTTGCTATAGTCATAGTTGCTCACAAAAATCTAAGGGAAAACATACTTTTTGCAGAAAATGGAGAAGGACAATGAAGGTCAATCATGGAGGGCATGAAGGCTATTGTTTGGTGAAGCTTTTCTAATTATTTTTATGCTATTTTCCTCCTTTGTGCTTCAATGTTTAGCTAGGGTTTTTTTTAAGAATTTTCTTTCATGATAACCTAGATTTTACCCTAGTTACACTATCAATTGAAGTGAATATAATTTATAATAGCAATCATGAAGTAGCTCAATGGTGGTGATTAGAAGTTGAAGGCATTTACACTACTTTCCCTATCCTAGGCACTAGGAGAGAAGGAAGAGCATCTTTGCATTTAATAGGTGGGTATGCTTATTAGTGGAGGAATCAAGATGCCATTTTTGGGAGTTGTTCCCATGTGAATTCAATTATTGTAAGGTGTTCATTATTGATATTTTCTTTGAAAGATGCTCTCCATGTGGTTCATGGGTTTTTGAATGAAATCAAAGTTTTGGAAAACCATATGAATATTTCTTATACCATTATTCTATGAATTTTGGGTTATTATAGTTACATAGGTGCTATCAAATCGAAGAGAGAAGTGTGTTGTTTATGTACTCTTGTTTCAAATAATTATTACATACTTGAGTCTCTCTTTGATAGCCAAGTTTTTTCCCACAAGGGTTTCTCCATGTACATTTGGTGTTATGTGCCATATTCTAATGGTTTATTTATTTGTATTTGTTATTATATACTTCCACATAATTTTTTAATTCTTAATCTAATGTTGAAGAGCTTACATTTGTTGTAATCTACCCTACTTTACCAACATTATGCATTTCCCATCATACAATTAGAATCTTGTACCTTATTTGTAAATATTATCAATTTCTCCCCAACCTCAACATCCTAATGATTTAATTATTTCCCTTTCATAAAATTGTTTATTTATGTTCCACGTCCACCATGCTACCTTTTACTCCTTCCATAGACTTTCTACCCTCCCTTAAAATTATAAAATTGCATCTACACCTTCACTCCCCCACCAATTTAATCTATGGAGGTCCAAATGTCTCATTTAATTTTATAATCCAAGTCATAATTTTTTATCCAAGATCTACCACTCTATTATATGCTTATGCTTTTCAAAGTTTCAATATTTATGTAAATTAATTGCTAAGTGCTCATCAAGTTCCACATCCTAGTTTTAAATGTTTTCTCCTCATTCATAACACATAATAGCTAATTTATTTGTGTGTAACTCAACTAAGTTGTGGAGTGTGTGTAAACCATCAGACCTACTCCTCCTCATGCATGCAACATTAATCATCCTTGGACATGCTCAATGTGTATAACTCTTTTTCAGTGACCAATCCATCTCATTTTAGAGATGCCACTATTTTGTGCATGGTACATACTTATTGATCTACATGTGCACTAGTGACAACTTAGTGAACTATGTGGTAGATTGTGTTGGACATTCACTTGGTGCCACATGTCACCATGCTGACATCACTAGAGGGCCCCAATAATTTAATATTATAGGCACTTGGTCTTCCTTGATGTGTTATATGGACTCAATAGTGAATGATTGCTTGCTAGAAGTGACCTTCAATGGTGGTATGCCTAAGCTCGCATTGATGTGGGTGGATTTCTAAAGTTGTAGGAAGTTACTAAACACTATATGACACATGTGTGGAAAATTTAGTAAGCTCAAATCTCCCTTTGTGGCTTGGTTTTCTATTATGTATGCATGCATGGGTGGCATGGTGAAGATGTATGGAATCTTCTAGTTAGTAACACATAAACTAGCCTCAACAATTAAAATTATTAATATGCATTTTTCTTCAAGTTCTATGTGTTGGCCATATAATATCATTCCATTTTAGTGAAGGTCATAAATCTTCATCAAATTAATCAACCTTCATCTCTTAATTGCGATGTTTGATATCCCCATGTGGTACATCCATTGTGGTGTTTGGCCTCATTGCATTAGTCTCCTATTGTTCCTTCTAGATCCCTCTTACAAACATAATTATTTTGAGATATTTGAGCCACTCACATGGTAGGTTATCAATGGTGCTAGATGTATTCTCCAGTGTGTCCTTTCTTATATACATAACATGTTAAAACTTTTCTCATTTCTTAGTGATGGTGAACTAGCTATGATATACCCTATTATCATTGTCTGAGCCTTCTAATTATGCATCTTCAAATTATGTGGCTTTATGTAGAGCATTGCACCCTAGAGCATTATTTTGTAGCATTATAATAACCATTGATCTCTACCATAAATAAAATGTGACAATTTAAGGCTTACTCTTGATGATCTTCAAGCGCTATGTATACCATTATTTAGGGATTTCTTTGGTGACAAGGATAATAATTATAGAGGCCAACACAAATAGTAAGCATGACCAATTTACATATGTTTATATTATCCAAGAAATCACCAACATATTGACGTCTAAAACACTAGTGTTTGTGTTTTACATTTTTCATTGTCTATGCCTTAGTTATGCCCTATGTGTGCTAAATGTAGGGTTTTCTTCCTCTAGCCTTGATGATATTGTGAATATGGTGGGTGTGGGTGTGTATTGTGTCCTTGATGATATATTTAAATTATACATGGCTTGATATAGCTTTCAACTTCTATAGAGGTGTTCTATGTCATTGTATATTTATATTCTTTTTATTATAATTAATGTAGAGATGGCTTTCGTTGCCATTTGGTACAACTGATTGATCTAATATAAATTTTATCCTTATGGTTATACAAAATTTTAAAGGGATTGGATTGATGTGTTGAGTGAATAAAGGCCTATGTTAAAGGGAAAAATTATATGTACATGCCTATGCCATTGTGTTGGAATGAATGAGCTGGAATTTTATATATAGAGAAAAATAAAAAATTAACATGTTAGTAAATTTTCTATAGAACAAATACATAAAAAATGTAAGGTTAGCTTGTAGTAGTTTTAGGTTTTTTTAATGTGTTATTTTCAATCTTAATCCATTACATATATTCACTTTATACCCTATTGAAGATGAATATTTCTATGTATAGTTTGCTAAGTCAATGAATATATCCATGTAATTTTGATGAGCTTTTGTGAATGATGCATGTTCCCCTAATTATATTTTATAATGAGTGTATTTTGAGTGATTATTTAATCATCATAAATATTATAAAAAAATTGCACGAATCTTTCATAGAGAACTCGTATGTTCACTCCAGTAAAATAAGCTCACGTATTTGCTCATGGATTGTTCCAAAAAGTTATATTATTGATATAATAAATATATGGTATGTCCCCTATGTGCATAGAGTTGAGCTTATATATGTAATCAACCAAACTAGGTCCTTTTAGTTGGCATCTTTCACATGTTATAAATTTTAAAGCACACATGCATTTACTCATTTAGTTTTGAGATTCAAGTTTGTCACATTTACAAGATAAAAGAACCAATATGTAGTGAGTTTAACCCTTCATCACATCATTGCACATAAAAATCCATTGTAGTATCTCTAAGTGTTAGTAGTTCTTCCAAATCTACATAGATCATTTCTTTAGTAATACGACAAGTTAAAAACAACCATTCAACAAATATTTTTTTAGAGCTTTATACATTGTTTTCTAGTTTTCTTTCAAGTATGAATTGTAACTAGTATTATAGTAAAATAAATTATTAAGAGGTAATAATTAGTATTCCAATCTCATGCATGTCTTCCTTTTTTGGTCAAAGGAAGTTTATGGTCTTGATGGTGATAAATCAACACATCAAAGCTCAAACATGCTATTAGGGTTTTTAGTGCATTGGGCATGGTTTTCTTTCAGATCCCTTATGGTCATTTGTATCTTTTTAATTATACTATAATAGAAACTTAGGAACATCCAATTTGGTGTAGTAAAGAAAAAATAAGAACTTATTCTTATCAATTGGCCCATGTTACCATTTATCTAATCATAAGTTGCAATTCCTATTATTTTGAGTTGACTTACTATAGGGCTTAGGTGTGGTTTATCCTTAGGCTTTAGGGTGTAAGTTTTTTTACAACTAATAAGTGGTACTATTACTAAGGAAGCATTGAGGGTTTTCATTAGTTGAGTACGTTGGTCATATTCACATAAATATCATGTTGAATTTCTAGTTACAAAAAAGATCATTTTATCTTCCCAAATAAAAGGTAGCAAATTTAGTTGATCAAACATATTTAAATACCTAAATTAAAAATTTGAAATGGAAGGAGGAATATTTTCATGAGAAATTTTAGACATTGAAGACCCAAATTTCATGTGAGAAATCAATAAACAACTTTGAGAGCTAAAAATATAGGTTAGCTCAACCTTCTTCTCATGAGCATGAGGTCATAACAATAAACAACTTTGAGAGCTAGAAATATAAGTTAGCTCAACCTTCTTCTCAACCTTTAACAAATTGTCTATATTCTTTCACATTTTTCATACATGATTGTCAAAGTAGCTATGACCACAAAATTGTCAAACCACGTGAGGAAACCCATATTTTATTATGCTGCAACATTTATTTTCCATGAGACAACCAAAAATTTATTGGCATGACCAAAAATTTCATAGCACAAGAACTTTAGTAATGCTATATGTGGGTGGGTAGGAGAAATAGTTTAAAACTAAGCAAGAATAATTTGAACATGAACATAAACGACAAACAAAAAATGGGATGGACTAAGTGGAACCCACACCAACACACTTGCACACCTAAGCAATCAACACTTAAAGTGTGTTGGTTAAGTCTAGCCATCGAGAAATACAAGGGGTTTCATCGTAGCTTCTCCAATAAACAATATGAAATGAAAAACTGAAAAAGAACATAACTTGCTTGGATTTTTCTCTAGATGAAATGGGGTATATGGGAGAGGGTCCCATAGTAATGCATCACATCTTTAGAGGTCCACATGGAGCACAAAGCCAAAAAAAATCCCACTGTGGCACCCTGCCACTTGTGCACCTAATTTTTTTTTTTTTTTTTTTCAATTTCTACTGCCATGCAATGTGTCATGCACCAATTGGTCCACAATGTTCCCAATGGGCCCATTTTGGGGTCTGCCCGATAGTGGAGCAAGTCTACCTCTAGAGGTAGTGTGAAGGAAACTAGGCATTGGGTCAAACAAATGCATGGCACAGAAACACTTTGCCACCCTAAACATCTAGTTGAGAGCATTAATTGTGCGCCACTACCTTTGTTACCTCAACTCAACAACTTGCTTGATGCATCCCTCCATAGTTACTTAGCTTGACAAGCATGCAATTCATAGATCAAGGTTCATTCAATGCTCAGAATTCTCGCATATCCTACTCATTGTCATTCCTTTTGTTTGCATTTGTTTTGGAGTCTTCATTTTGGTTAGGCATCGATAGATGTCTGACTCTCCATGATTCATTGTTTGGCTCTACACGATTTATTATTTGGCTCTAAACTCTCAAAAGGTCCCTTTCTCTTTCAGGCGAGTTTTTTACCTCACTAGGCCTATACCATTGTCTTTCATTTTGACGGTATTTTTCCATGCACTTATATTATTCTGTTCTTCGTTGCACAAAATTTCACTATGCAATATGAGAAGGGTTTCACTAGTTTTCATTTCAACAATAATCCTCCATGCACTTGTACTCTTTTGTTCTTCATTGCACAAAGTTTTACTCCACAATTTTGTTTTAATATTTGGTTACTACTACGAAATATGAAAAAGGGTTCCACTGGTTATCATTTAAGCGATATTTTGTCATGCACTTGTATTATTTTATTTATCAATGCACAAATTTTAACTCTACATTTTTCTTTTTATATATGTTTCGTATTATAATATATGATAAGGGTCTCACCAGTTTTCATGTCTACAATTTTATCCCATGCACTTCTAATGTTTTGTTCTTCAATGCACATTCACTCTACATTTTGCTTATAATATTTGTTTGTTAGTACGAAATATGAAAATGGTTTCACTAGTTTTCATGTCGACGATTTTGTGCCATGCACTTCTACTATTCTTTTCTTCATTGAACAAACATTCAATTTGTAATTCATTTTGAGTATTTTTTTGTTAGGACATAATATGAAAAGGGTTTTAGTGATTTTTATTTCGTTCATTTTGATGGCTTTGTACCATGCACTTCTACTATTTGGTTCTTCATTGCACAAACATTCAGTCTACAATTTGCTTTTTATATTAGTTCATTATTTCAAAATATGAATAGGGTTTCACTCGTTCTCATTCGACAACATTCTTCCTTGCACTTATATATTATTTTGTTATTAATTGCATAATACTTTAATCTTCAAATTGCTTTTTATATTTGATTGATACTACAAAATATGTAAAGGGTTTGGTGTTTGAATACTAGGATCACTAAAAACAAGAAGATCCTTAACCATTTAAAACTTAATCTATAAAACAAGAAGATCCTTAACCATTTAAAACTTAAACTTTAAGTCATTAGCATTTGCAGTAGATCACATGATAGCATTAACAACATTAGATGTATGTGCAACATATTAGAAGATAACATAACCAACAAAGCATATGCACATATAAGCTACTTGACACAATGTTTTATAGTGGAAAACCCCTAAGGGTAAAAAACCACTTTAGGAATATTTTTATTAGGCCTCACTAGCCAAAATTCAGAACACCTACTCTAGGAGCGCCAACCCCTTACAATGTTTAGGAGCACCCACTCCAAGGAGCACCAACCCTTGACGGATTTAGAGCACCAACTCTAAAAGCACCAACCCCTCATAAATTTAGGAACACCCATTCCAAGGAGCACCAACCCGTGTACAAGTTTTTAGCACAAAAGTTATATCAGAGGGTTACTCTGTTTCCATTCAATTCACTTGATATAAATCATTACCACAAAGATCTTGTTCTGTTTCATAAATGCCCCACTTTACAATATACTTTTACTGAGAAAGATAATAAAAAAAAAAACACAGATATTGTCATCAACCACCAAATAACTTAGTGTTGTCCCTCTTCTTTTCACCTGCACCAATCAATGATAAAACATGCTAGCACATTATCTATTAACTGCAAGTATAACATTAATATCTTGTTATGCATCTACAATCTCAATATCAAAGATCTGCCTCCTTAGACAACCTGCAACAATAATTCTATCACAGTACCCTTGCAATCTAATTGGATTAAACATCAATGTATTCAGTGCTTGACTACAAAACCCTTGCTCACAGTTATTACAAAACCCTCACTTCATCAAAAAAGAACATTACAAGTTTTTCCAATTTATTATCTGTATCCTTCTTATATCAATAGTAAAACAACCATGCAACATGCCAATCTATTCTTCAATATCATCTCACCTTCTTAGTCAATGAAGCCCTTAGATACTTCTTCATAGCCTGCTCAAGAAAAAACAACACACACCACTTGACTGCATTGGATACAATTACTTACTACTATAATCAACTTATAATTGAAATCTCTCCCTCTGTTATAAACATACATTCAAAACATCACTCTCAGATCAAAATATCAGACACACAAAACCTTTACTATTAGGACCTTACTGCATTGTTATAGATGAATTATTTCATTATGAAACCAACAGCCTCATTAACAGCAATAGACTATGTCTTTATTCGTTCATCTGATCAGCTCCATCATGATCATTGAACACCTATTCACATCAACAAACATAACAACATTTGCACAGATACATAAACTTCCTGTTCTCTATATCTGATATTTTGCATTTATGCTCTTGCATCCTATTTGTATCCCATGTATACACTCTAACCTCTTCTTCATTATATAAGACCTCTTCTCATTACCTTACCCACAAAAAAACAACAACCATCGTATCCATTAAACAAATAGCAGTTAGAAATAAAACTGTCGACAACTAACCATTATGATTTAAACTAATTTGCAAATCCACGGCTAACATAGGACCTTAATTACCAACTTAGCACAAGACTTTGAAAAGTCTTTTATCATCAAACAAATGACCCTTGTCATGTTTTGAAACAAGTCGATGTTCTGGAGTTTGTTTTTATACTTCCTGTTGCTACATTGTTTACTTCCTATCACCTGGATGACAAGAACTGAAACTCCATGGTTACCACCAACTGAAGCATTTATCTTTGTATAGCTATCATGGAAAACCTCAGTAAATCCTGATACAAAGATACTGCACCTAAACACATATATTTACACTTAAACACTGATATTTTCAAAGTCAAGAAGCCTCATACCAACAACAAATAGAACAATTAAATTGTCTGTTAATAGAATAACTATATCTGTTATCATGAGCCCGAATATAGTGTAGTCTAGATTCAATGCAAAGTATCTGTTCTCCAATGCTTGTGTGCTTCACACCCACACCTTCATTTTCATTCTTGTGTAACTTTATATCATTCATCATTGAGACCATTGAAGAATATATCAACATTCATATCATTCATATCATGCATGAATGTTCACATAAGGATAAGCATCAACATTACTGTGTTCATCAACTTATATGCAGATCCATTCAATAACTTATATTTAGATCCAATCAATAACTTATGATGTAAGTCTGCCTCATACCTGTCTCCACAATGTCTAATCTCATGATCACACCAATAAATTTTGACATCAATGATAAAACATGCCAAAGACCAACATTTGGTTGTTCTCATTTGGAGGGTTTTCTACCATGCACTTATATTCTTTTGTTCTTCATCGCACAAATATTAGTTTTGTAATTTTCCTTTTATAGTTGTCTATTATTACGAAATATGAAAAGGGGTTTTGTGATTTTCATTGGGATGGTTTTGTGCCTTGCACTTATATTATTATGTTATTCATTTCACAATAATTCACTCTACAATTTTCATTTTCTATTTATTTGTTACTACAAAATATGGAAAGGGTTTGACTGGTTCTCATTTGGAGGGTTTTCTAGCATGCACTTTTATTCTTGTGTTCTTCATTGCACAAAGATTAACTCTACAATTTTCTTATTATAATTGTTTGTTATTCCAAAATATGAAAATGGTTTCATTGGTTTTCATTTCGAAGATATTATGCCATACAATTGTATTATTATGTTCTTCATTGCACAATAATTCACTCTGCAATTTTCTTTTTATATTTGATTGTTACTACGAAATATGGAAAGGGTTTGACTAGTTCTCATTTGGAGGGTATTTTACCATGCACTTATATTCGTGTGTTCTTCATTGCAAAAACATTAACTCTGTAAATTATTTTTTATATTTTTTTGTTATTTTGAAATATGAAAATGGTTTTATTGGTTTTCATTTCGAAGATATTTTTCCATGCAATTGTATTATTCTATTTTTCATTGCCCAGTCATGAACTCTACAATTATACATATATATTCTAGATTTTTTTTTGTAATTATATATCTATATATGTAGATATATATATCTACACACACATATATATATCCACATATATATTTATATATGTAGCTAGATATGTATATATCTATATCTATATACATATATATATCTATATCTACATATATATACATATACATATATATGTAGATAGATATGTGTATATATACATATAGATAGATATATATAGATATGTACATATATATACATATATACGTATACATATACATA
>VDFB02292597.1:0-23595 GCA_007258455.2 Sequoia sempervirens
CAAAGGTTTGGAGGGCATTCCCAACAACCAGAGACGTGTTTTTTGCAAATTCTACAATTTTTCACATAATCGAGTTCGTGCTCACCATCAGGATTGCATTTGGTTCAATATCGACAAAATCGAACAATGGGTAATGTTAAGTTCTCCCTTAGCTTTCCAACGATATAATTTTTTTCACTTTCTGACAATGTTAGGCCTTTCATCCATAATTTATTTTGTTTGTATGTTTGTTTTTTATTAAAAAACAGTGTTTGGTTTTTTTTTGTTGTTATAAATTAACCGTTCATCAAAATTTTAAATAAATTACATTTTTAGAAACTAGACTCCATTTTACAAATTTTAAAAAATAAAAATTAAAAAAAATCTATTATTTTCCAAAATTTGTATGGGGAGCACGGCCAAAATTCTGCTTTTTAGGAAGTGCCCACTTAGAAAATTAGTAAAAAATCAAATATTCATTAAAAAATTATCAGAAAAATTGTGCATCAACTAGATGCTATTAGCTAACTTCTGACTGCAACGATTTTTAAAATACTAATAAAAAGTTCACCGTGCTCAGGTCGTACAAGAGTTGCTATGTTATGTTTTTCTGACAAAAACAACACCAATTTGTGTACATCCCTCTGTTGAACCCCTTAATCTCAACCATTTTCAAAATAAATTAGTAGTTTAGAAAGTAGACTCAGAGCACTTCGATCCTTGTTTTTGTTCCATCTTAAAATTTTGAGTGTAACTATCCTCAATTTCACGTTCAAGGTCAGCATTTCTTGATTTCAGAAAAAAGTGGCCACTTAAGCCCCCTTTTTGGGAACCATCTTGGTGCATTTACCCTACAGACTGGAGACAAGATACATTGAGAGCATGCAAAAGCATGTATTCATATATGTTGCAATTAAGATATATAATGCAACTACAAGAATATTCACACAACATGAATCTCTAGTTTTCTGCACAAAACTAAAAGCCTACCCCTTACTACTACTTCAAAATCCCAAAACCCTAACAAATGAGACAAAAATTACATTATAAAGAGAAAGATGAAACTCAAATTTAATCTTTGCCTGAAGTTCAACCCTCTGATCTCCAACAAATTGGCATTTGAAAAATGCCTCTTCACTCATCATTTCCCCTCTTCTCTTGCAACTAAATTCTGTGTTCCTTTTTCATTTGTAAATCCCGTGCAACTTTTTCACCTATGTGTAAAAGCACATTTACCAGCTTCACTTTCACTTAATAGTAAAAAATAATACCCCTGAGAAAAAACACGCCTACTAGCAGTAAAATAATACATTTTACTATGCATTTTAACCTATGGAGCTTTCATAATACCTTTGTTTCCTTTGCAAACTAATTTGACATTTTGTCAAATGTCTTTCATGAAGCCACCATCTCTATGCATTTTTTCTATTATAAGCTGAACATTTTGCACCATTGTCTGCATGTATACTCGCCTTCTTCAATCTTCTTTTCTGGCACAAGAATTCTTGTAGACTGTTTGAAATCTCCTCATGGTGCACCATCCATGGCAACAAAATAAAAACGGAGATGCAGGTCATGACTATTGTATTTGGGTCATTTCTTAGCTTGTTGGCACTCAATAAAAGTTCAAAACATTGTGAAAATGCTCCCAAGGCATGAGAAATTGATTGGGAAAGCTTCTAGATGAAGACCCAATCATATTGTACCTACAAACACTCTAAAAATCTACCCCAAATATTAAAAACATGATGACCTTATTTTTTGTCAATGAGAGCAACATTGCAAATCATTCTCAATGATGCAAAGGAATTTATTTGATTGATGGGTCATTTCTCCTCTTAATGAGCATTAAAAATGCTTCAAAGGACATCCAAACATTGCAGCGGCGTGAAAGAAGTTGCAGACAATTTTTGGAGGGTTAAATCAGCTAACTCCATCAATTTGAAGGCCCCAAAACCTCCCCCAAGCATCTAAAAGTGGATGGGAAACATTCCTTAAAACAAATATAAGCTCCCAACAACCTTCAAAAGCCCAAAAAAGGCATTCTGCCATTCTACGCGCCCCTCAAAAATGCCTTCAAATTGCTCCACAGAATCACGAAATTTGTCTTTCTTGAAAAATTTTAAACATCAAAAACTCAATTAAGCATTTACACATACATTAGAAGCCCCCCCACCGCCAAGTTTACAACATTTAAAATGCTTAAAAATTTTCAAAATTTCAAAGTTGCAAAATGGACAATTCAATTTCTCTAGAATGGTGGAATTTCATTGTGCACAAATGGGAGATTCGGGAGCTGTGATTTTCTACAAGTGAGCATAAATAATTAAAGAACATGGGTTTGTAATCAAATTTTGCCTAGCAAGCCAAATTGCTAGGCAAAAATTGGTGCCTCCTTTGTAGTTGAGCTTGCCAAAGGTTTACACTGCACTCGAAAGAATTTAAAATAATGCATCATTTGACCTCATACTTTGATGAAACTAAAATTGGAGACATTTGAGGTCAAAATAGGAAATAGGTTGCCTTCAGATTTTTGAAATTTGCACTTTTTTCGGATGCCAAATCTAGCTCGATCGCAGTCAGAAACACATTAAAAAACATATTAGAACTCATCTTGGGAACATGAAACCGAGCAAACATACTACCATATGTCCCAAGAAACATTCTACCACACGGATTCTCAAGACAACCTTTGAGTTGCAAAAATTTAATTGACGAAGATAGGCTCCGAGATAGATGTGACAAGAAGCAAACCTAACTTCTGTCGCCAAACTGAAAGTGCATAGACACTGCAAAATTTAAAGGTGCCACAACAATCATTGGACCAGGAACTTGCTAAAGAAGAAATGAGAGCAGGTGGAATGAGTGTTGGATACCAAATTGGTGGCTACATGATCCAAGTCATATAAGCTGTATTTTGTTAAGTGGGAAGGTCTGTCAAATTCTTACAACTCTTAGATAACAGGTACCAGCCGAACAACTTCACCTTTTGGACCAGAATTAGGAAGTTAATATTTTCTAAGAGAAGGGGAGGATGATGTGGAGAATCCTCCTTAAATTTCTACTTCGTACGTCCTGTAAGTTGAGTTTGGTTCTGTCTATTTAGGAGCTTGTCTTTAATGTTATTATTTTACTGTTCAGCAGTTTTGTTACTGTCTAGGTTTTAGTTAATAACTGCTAACATATTTTTAGGTTGACGAATAAAAGTAGGAGTGAATAACTATGCTGGAATTAGAGGCTGGGATGGATTGTTTTTTGGGAGGTTTATTTTGGTGGTAATGTTAGTTTTTGGAGATAGAATGAAGGTGGAAGGGAATGCATAGAACAGGGGACAGTACTGGGACTGAATAGTTTGAAGACAATGTTTCGAGATCCCACCTGTGTGTGTTTTTTAGTAGTTTCTTAGTAAAAATATAATAAAAAGTAACTTATTGTATACTTCAAATATTTACTGAATGTCTATATTTGTGCCTTCTTAATTCTCTGTCTTTGACATTGTTTATCTTCAGGAGTTAAAACAGAACATAATTTTTTTCTTTGGTGGCTAATCTGCAGGTTCAAGGAACCTGATCTCCATCAGAAATAGAACCCACTATTATATGTAACAATCATACTAATAACCAATCCTCACGATAATTAATTAACATTCATTTTTAGCATAATTTGAATGCGAGAGATTTTCCATGAAGTTCAAATTATAGACCCCACTCTCACAGCCCAATCCTCACTGTAATTAGTTACCCTTCACTTTTACCACAATTTGCAGTGCCGAGAGTTTCCTTGAGCTTCAAACTAGAGACCTAACTCTCACAGCCCATCCAATCTTGCACTTAGGTCAACAAAAGAAATCAATCTTCAAGCCAATCCAAAGTAGATTGTGCTACTACAATTTCAACTCTAAGATCAGGGATAGAAAATGTCTTAGCTCGAAACCATTGGTGCCCTATCTTCTCATCGCAGATGACATGTTTCAGTGAGCCTAGACTACAAACACTTCTAGGCAACATTAACAAACTAGAACACTCTCTCATATTAATCTCTTTCAATTTCCTGAGTTGCCCTATTTCCTCGGGAAGCTCTTTCAAGCTCTCACACAGTGAAATATCTAGAAATTCCAGCTGCCCAAGTTTTCCAATTGATGCCGGAAGCTCCTTCAGCCCCGGTAATTCTGATAATCTTAACATTCTTAAAGAGCTCAGATTTCCGAGATCATATGGTAACTTTTCAAGCAGATGGCAGTTGGTAACAGACCATATCTGAGCAGAGGCCATATGAAAGATGGCAGGGGGCAACTCCTCCAAGTCGCTGCAGTGCTCCAGATTAAATCCTTGTAGGTTGGTGTCATTGGAAATATTTCCAAACCCTCCGCTTAAGCTTAAAGATTTTTTATCTAAGTTTTGCATTAATTTGCTCTGTTTCGGAATAGTATGTGCATCCAGCTTCTCCAAGCGAACACTTCTGAGTTGAGTGAGCGAAGACAAGGCACCTAGACCTTTTATTGTGGCCCTTTTTAAACTCAAATTACATACGATTAAAAATTTCAGTTTTTTCATGGTTCTCAGAAATGGAGGAAGAAAGTATTCGCTTGCAGAAAAGAGTAACACCAGAACCTCTGTCTCCAGAAAATTCTTCTCAAACCACTGGTTCTCGGCCACAGAACCTGCATAATGATAAGAGCAACATATATGCAATTAAATTAGAACATTGTATAGCGCCCAAGATTGGTTGTTCATGTAAAACTTTGATATGAAAGGTATTGTTTCAATCCTACCTCTATGCATGAGAAAAGAACCACAAAAGCTGAAAAAGTTAATAGTTTAAATAACCTGCAGAGTTTCCCACTAAAGAAGTCGGAATATTTTTGGGGGAAATCGTACCTGTGTGAACAGAGACTATTTGAGCATTAAACGGTCTCTCATTAAGCAACTGCCATTTCCCCGGTAAGCTTTGCTCCTTCCTAGGAATGAGTGACCTATTACTATGAACTATACTGTCCTGGCTTCCCAAATACATGGCCAAATCTCTCAGTACCCCGTGCTGAGAAAAGTACAGCTCGGAGGCATTTCCATAAGAGATTGTTGCTTGACTTCTGATAATTACAAGCACCATGTCAGCTCAATGTTTGAAATGTTTAATAGCAAAAGGTTTTAACATATACAAGGAACTGCATTTACCCTGGATTGCTGATTAAATTCAAGATATTTCTGTTTGCAAATTCCAACAGCATGAGAAAGGCATCCCGCCACTCCAGCTTCCGCTCGTAAACCCAAATGTCCAGCAGTGCATCAACACAGATTTTCTTGTCCTCTGGAGATGAGGATAAATCTAAGAAACATTCCCTCCCAACATCATCCAAAAAACCAATACTGATCTCCAAACATCTACGAAGCCCTTGTTTGTGATAACGGGATATCGATTCCCCCTTGGAAAGCTTCTCCATTGCACTCACCCAGGCCATATGAGGTTCCCCATGCAAAGAGCTTCCTATCACCTTCAGAGCAAGAGGCAAGCCTTTACATTCAGCTTGCACCTGCCATTCATCACTAAGATTTAGGCCACATTGTATCTGAGGCTCTGAGCTCCTTTTGTGAACGCCTTTAAAAATTACTTGCTTAAGATAGTAGAACATAAATAAGCATGCAGTTTGATGATGCTTTTGTTATTGGCCTTATTTTATTCCATAAGAAGCCTTGAGTTGCATCACAATTTTTATTTTAATGGTAAGAAAAGACAAAACCTTCACTAGATTTGAATCTACGGTACTTGGAATTGTAATTGTAAAAAACAGACAATACCTTCATCACTAGATTTGAATCTGGGGTACTTGGAATTGATGTCTGTCCGAAAGCCGAGAAGCAGAAAAGTGAGAGAGCATCCTTGTAGCCCAGCAATGGCAATTGATACAGTCGAGTAGAATGGTTTCTAGGGATTGTAGAACTGTCACTGCTGGTAATAAGGGTTTTGTATCCTGGCGCTTCAAATAGTAATTTCTCCAAATTAGCCCTGGAGCAGACATCATCCAACATGACCAGAATCCGCTTAGATTGTCTACAAAGTTGCTGCTGTAGCTGTACATGTGCATTTTCCACATTCTGAAACTCAGGTGCGTCCCTTCCAACAATCTTCTCCCACAGCGTCTGTAAAATTTCTTTCAGATTTGAGGACTGTGAGACAGTGATGAAAATTACATTTTCAAAATAACCTGATTTCCACATATCAATTGTGGTTTTAATTCACTGTAAAAGAAAAGCACAACCTTTAATCAGAGCATCCCCTCCACAGGTAATTAAACTTTAAAAGCAATTCAAAAAATTCATGATTGCAGAATTAAGGGTCTAAAGTGAGGGAAACAGTCATCAAAACAAGTAGACTGTAGATTTTTAAAAAGAAAACAGAACACCCATTGAAATAACAAACGGATAATATAAGTCTACGGAACGATTTTAGTATTATATGTCTAAACATCAATTTAGCCTTGATGCCCTACGGACCAAAGCCCTTTACCCAAAATCTTACAAGATTGATGAGAAGGGCCAAAAATTTCAGAGTGGTTTCCTCAAAAAGGATCAAAACAACAGGAAAAACGACACCAAAAATGGAAGGAAAGAAACATCACCTTTGACATGAGGATCATCACAAAGAGCCAATGCCAAAGTTGTTTTCCCACCACCCTCCATACAGTGCACCCCAACAACCGAAACCTCGCTCATCAACAAAAGCTCCTTCAAATCCACAATAGACTTCTCCAACCCGACATAAAACTGAGATTTCACAGCAGCAGTATTATGATAAGAGCACTTGTCAGCCTCTGTACTTTCACACAAACTATCTAGACACATTTGATTAACCGTCATGGTATTTCGGCAGGCGTCGTTGCTGAGCATCGAAGCTTGTTTACAGATGGACTCATTCAGAGTGCTACATATATCTGGAAGCTTTAATTCCATGTATAAATCTTTCAAATCTGCCATAAGCTTTCTAGCATTTAGCAGCAAGTGTGCTGGGATAGAACCCACAAATCCACTGATCTCCTTCTCTAGGCTGAGCATCTGTGCAGCATACCTACACTTACGAAATATGTTTAAAGCGCTTATGTTCTCACAGTATTTCACCAGTTTTACGCCCCTAGTAAGTGTGCTTAAAAACGGGTGAAAGGTGGGATTTTGTTGATCCTTGGGCAGTTTGAGGTCAGATACACAAACTTGGTCAAGAGCTGTGATAAGGGATTTCAACATCACATCGACTCTAGCGAACACAACATTGCTATTGAAAGTCTCCATCCTATATTGTCAGTCAAAGATTTCAAAAGCCTCGACAAACTCGATGCCTCCTCAAATTGTAAACTGAGAGCTGGCTATGGTGTTTATATAGAATGATTTTGGGAGCTTCATATGACGCAAGAATTCAAATTTCTGGGAAATCCGCGGCATCGAGATATGTACAAAATTCGGTCGCGCGATATTTATAAAGCAGGTCTCTTTCCCCGGTCACTACCGTGGAATAGCGGTCGCGATGTTACATTAATTGTGAGGCGATAAAATATGGAAACAGTTCATGTTCAGAGGTTTTGAGTCAAAATTCTATCTTTTTGCACGCGTCTTATCGCCTAAATGAAGTGGACGTTTACCTGCGTTGGAAGATACCCCAATTGTTTGGCTACGCCTAAAACATCGCGTCTGAGCTAACAAAGACGTTTTCATATAATTCCGTGACACCCAAAAGATGACTCGAACACTCCCGAAAGACCAGAAATTTTCAGGAAACATTCTAATTTTGAGCACTTCAATTTCTTAAATGGTACATTCAAATCAAATTTGATGATTTTTGTCAATGGGTCTTTGGTGTGCTGGTGAAGTTGAATGGTTCTGCATGAGCCTACCAGGGATCAAGTCTTGTTGACTGCGAGGCTCCAACATCATAAGGGTTGAGGTTGGGATTGTGCCCCAACGAATTTAGTGGAATGGATACCCTTCAATCCTTGACTCTTAGTAGAAGAGGTTTCAACCTATGGCTCGTGCTCCCATATCAAAGAGCTACGGAATGTATATCCTTCAGTCCTTGATTCTTAATCAAAGAGGTTTCAGCGTATGGCTCATGCTTCCATATTAGGTAGCTAAAATGAATTTGGATTTGATATAAAACCCTCCATCAAAAAAAATAAAAATGTTTGTATGTGATTTTGGAGTTTAAAATTATTGTTTCAGCTTTTGGATAGTTACATTGAGTCATTACATGCACAAAAATCCAAAAGTGGTAATTTCAAAGTGTTGACCAATACTCAGGCATAGACCACCAAAAAAGTTGCACAACCAATCAATATTATGTCACCTAATTAAAGTTTATTGTGTCACCTAATTAAATCAAATTAGTGCATTAAAGGTTTAGGGTGTCTTGTTTTTTGGTTACAAACGCCACGTTAGGAATTGTGTTGGCGTGGACCACACTCCTATTAATATCCACTTTATAACATTTCAAGTCTACATATGTAATGTTTTTTGTGCCCATTAAAAGACCTAACTTGTCACCCTTTTCAAATGTTTCCTTCATGACCATTGCACTCTTCATTTCATAAGCTTGTTGAATCCTCTCCACTCGACAGAAAGCATTGGCATGCATGTTCTAGGTAACAAATTTCATCATTTCTCCTTCCAATTTGCACATAAGGTATGATCTGATTTGTGACTTTTATGGAGCATTTATTTTTTTAAATCGTATGACCATGTGATCATCTTCGTTTCATCATACCTCTAGCTAAATTATAGGCTCTTTTAGTCATCATATTTTTTAATCATCATTTTATAGATGACTTCTCAATTTTGTTTTGTTTATTTTTTTACAAATGGCTTGTAAATTGGGTTTGTGATTAGATTTAAATGTGTACCATTTTGTATATGAGTTAAAAATGAAACCCCCATTATACACAGTTCCATGAAACCATATATATTGAGGGTTTGTATTGAAAAAACATTACAATGTATATTGAGGGTTTCAATTTATAACCCGTATATAATTAGGTTTCATATTTTATATAGGTTATATATATGTAACTTGTATAATATATATATATATATATCTTAGTTGCCCACTATTTTCCTAGATTACGCTATGACTTGAATCTTCTAAACCAATTCTTGTACATTAATCACTTTATCATAGTTGCCCAATATTTCCCTCAAAAGATTCAACATTTTTTCTAAAACAAAATTGGGCACATTTGTAAATGGTACGATCAATGCTTGTTGAAAAGAATTTACTTTTATGCCACAAATTTTATATATCATGAGAGCCATGAAAGGGAAACTAGTATGTAGATCCATATGACATACATTTTAAGATGCTAAAAAATAAAGCATTATTGTACATTGAAAGGAAAACTTAATAGCAAGTCACAGGTCTTATATAATCTCTTTGAATAGACAATAATATGACAAACAAAATTGTGTATTATTGTGGGCATAGTTTAGTGATGAATTGTGACATGAGAATGTATATGCCTATATTTGTGGGTGATCCCACAATAGTGGTTTACAATTTTTGACCAAATTGGACACTGAAATTGTTATTTTTAACTAAATCTTCACTTTCGGGCACCTATAGCGGTTAAACCGTGAGGAATTTGAAGATGATGCAAACTAGAGTTTCATGACATTTTTTCTATAGATTCTAAATATATTTTTTTCAAAATTTTTGGAATTAGATTGCACTTCTTTTTCCATCTCCCTCGAAAACTAGTTTTTTTTCAAAAAACAACATTTTTAAAAAGTGACGCTCACCATATAACGTATAACTTTTTTTCCATGAAGGATAAAATTCTAATTCTTTTGAATTTAGATTTGTAACTTTGATATCTAGTGCTTCCACTTGGTTAGATATTTTTTATTGAATATTTTTTCTTTAATCAAGTTTCGAAGTCAAACCAATTACAATTCAGACATAGTGCGACCGTATAATGCGTAAATTTTTTATATGTATCGAAATTAAATTTACTTTTTTGTTGGATCAAGGACTTCAATATCTGGTGCACTCATATTTTTCAAATTTTTTTTGATAATCTACTATTTTTCCACATGTGCAGAATAGAGAGCTTGATTTTTGGTGAAAAACTTATGTTTAATAAAACTAAAAAATAAATACATAATAAAACCAAAACATATTAAAATTATATTTGTTGGATAGCTCGTTTTGAGGACTACTTAGTTCCAATTGGGTTGTGAAGTCTCCTCCATTTTCATGTTCAAACCAAGCTCCAAAGTGCAAAAAATTTGATTTTTTTTGTGAATAAGGTCAAAAATCAGGGAAAAGGGGGGTTAAATTTTGAGCGAACCCCCAGGGGTTCGATCGAACCCAAGTTCAAGCGAACCCCTTCCCAAAAGGGGTTTTCATTTTTTTTTTGTCTGTGCATGCATTAAATGGGTTCGCTTGAACCCTGGTTCGAGCAAACCCTTTTTTGGTTTGTTCGAACCAACTAGTTTGTTTGAATCCCCAAAATCAAAAATTTTGGCATGGGGTCATTTTTTGCAATTTTTCCTTCCTCATTCGAATTGTAAACCACTTTTGTGGGTTTACCCTTGTGTGGATACACTTATCAATACATCATAGCAACATATATTATGATTATCATATTTTTGTTGAAAGAACACCAATATACTGAGAGGGGGGGTGAATCAGTGTATAAATTCTTTTAACACATTAAAGTAGTAGACAAGATTAAAGATCAAGCAAACCAACACACACATAAGAAGACACCAGATATACGTGCAAAACCCTAGATGGGAAAAACCACAATGAGAAAAGTTGCTTGAGTCTGTAACTTCTCAAATCCAACCTCACAATCAAAGATATTATATATGTTTTGTAAGCACCCACTTACATGTACATTGACACCCAAGACAATGTTTTGAGGCACCAACCTCCTTGTACACTACACACTAAAGAAAATGTTTTGAGGCACAAACCTCAAGGTACACTACACACCTTAAAATTGAGTACCAACTCAATCTTTCTGAGGCACCAACCTCTTACAACAAATTACAAGTTCCTATGTGCAAAATACTAGTTCTTCAAGTTAACCTAAGAATGCACCTCTTTTCTTCACCTTTGTTCTGCAACACCCTCTCACCATTCACAATGCTCCACCTTAGCCATACAACACTTAGTCATTCAACTTTGCTCACAGTTTAGCTTCTCCAACAAGCCAACTCTCTTTGAGCCAAACAACCACCGTCATCATTCAATGCAATTGCTATTTTTAGTATATGTCAATCTTAGGTTTTGATCTGCATTTATTTCATATTCCTATGTGCTCAATCTTGCTCCAAATACAATGTATTTTCCATTTTTAGCAACCTTCAAACTCTACATCAGATACGCATTGAATGATATTCCTTGTAAAATCAAAATCAAATCAAATCTTTGAATACATGCCATTGATCTTGAAATTTTCACCATGATCTAGCATTTCTTATTTACCTACCTTGCATTAAAGCACAATCGTCTAATTTGACTTGCATTAATTGTGGTCATAGATCTTTAGGTGATTCACAACAATGATGTGAATCAGGTAAAACAATTGATCCTTGCCACATGTCTCATTTTCGCAAAACCATACTAGTCAACTCAAGTGAACATAAGTATTCCATAGGATGGCAGAAATACTTCTTCAATTTTGGTGAATTTTCATTTCCTTTCCTTTTGGGGTCAGGAGTCGCTCATCCCTCTTACCTCTTGCTTGAAATGTTTTGCAAAGCTTAAGAATCATGACCGAACAATGAAGTTCACTTCTTCTTCAAAGCTATTGGGGTTCGACCATGAGCCTTACCCTTTACCTTTTACCATCTTTGACTCCATCACAAGCCATCACTCAGACCTCCTAAACTATGAAGTGTTAAACACCAACTTTGCATTGAGCTTGTCGAATGTCAGGGTTCACCCTTCCATCATACCACTTACATGCCTTTCAACATGGCACAATCCATCCTCCCGACTCACAATGCCCAAAACCAACCTTCACAAACTTAACCATTTTGACCCTTTCAGGTGTTGACCTTCGAGGTTACACCTTTCACCTTACACAAAATCTTGTTAAGGCATAAGCCATAAAGCCACTCCACACACTCCAAACCCATTTTAGGTGTTGGGGTTTGAGGTTTCATCATACCCCTTGCATCTCTTTGCATTTAGTTAAGGCGTAAGCCTTAGCTCCAACCTGCGAAGCCCAAAACCATTTTGAGGGTTGGGGTTCAGGGTTTCTTCATACCCTTTGCCTAACCTTGAGGCATAAGCCTTAACTCCGATGTCCGATGCTCGATGCCTTGTTAAACTTAACATGCCCCTTCTTCATTTCTTTGAGGCATTTAGTATGAGGTATGACCGAAGCCTGAAGCCCGAAATCCTTTCGAACTTGACTCAAATCAACAAACACTTTTCTTCTCTAGCAAGTGATAAGAAGTAAGCTCAAGGCTTAATGTCCAAAACCTGATCAAACTTTGCACAAAAACTCTACCTCTTTTCATTCTTCTTGCAAGCGGTATAAGGTAAGCCCAAGGTCTAAAGCCTACAATTCTGCAACACTTCAAGGCTTGCACAACAACTTTAAACCATCTTTCTTTTGACCTTCTTATGAAGCCCTTTTGACATCAATGAGAAACTCCTCATCTCATTTGATATTGCTCAAATACCCCATTTGACATCAATGAAAATAAAATTGCCAACAATCTCCCCCTTTGTCATTGATGGAAAAACTATTTATGCTCTGTCCAAACATCAACATCCATTTTGTATGTAACAATCAATTTTCCCCCTTTGGAACACATTGTTCATAGTCACAACTCCCCCTTTAACATATATTTCCTTTTTTGTAAAATAAAGAGAATTTGTCTCTTTCTCCCCCTTTGACATTAATGGCAAAGCGACACTATCTAGACACCTTGTTGCTGCTAATGTTCTAGAAATTTGTAAACCCAAGTATACCTAACTTGATCTCTCCTTTCTTCTAGGGATGAATAAAGTTTATGTGAAGCTCCCCCTAGACCCATGCCCTATCACTAAAAATTAGTGATTTGATGTGGAGCAAATTTTACTCCCAAATTTTGCCTCAAATATTCAAATTTCTCTTTGGGAAGAGACTTGGTGAATATTTCTACCACTTGATCTTTGGTTGAGACAGTCCATGAAAACTTCCTAATCTGCTACCTTTTCTCTCAAGAAGTGATACTTGATTGATATATGCTTGGTCCTAGAGTGCATAACTAGATTCTTTGATATGTTTATTACACTTGAATTGTCACAAAGAATAGAAACAGGTTCCTTATACTCTACCTTGATATCTTTAAGTGTTTGCTTCATCCATAACACTTGAGTACAACATGCCACTACTGCCACATACTCTACTTTAACTATTGAAAGAGTAACTGACTCTTACTTTTGTTCAACCACAAAACTAGTTTGTTTCCAAGTAAAAATGCACTTCCACTAGTGCTTCTTCTATCATTAACACTTCCTACCCAATCAACATCTATATATGCTACCAAAGTGAAGTCTTCACTTTTAGGGCACCATAATCCATAGTTAATAGTACTCTTCAAATATCTAAAAATTCTCTTCACAACTTTAACAGGTGTCTCCTTAGGAGCAACTTGAAATTTAGAAACCATGCAAACAACTTGCATGACATTTGGCCTAGTTGATGTAAGATATAAAATACTTCTAATCATGGACCTATATAATGATTGATTTACTAATTTAGATTTATCATCTTTGCTAAGATTACATCTAGTGGCCATAGATGTGTTGAATGGCTTACGATATTTCATCTTAAACCTCTTGAACATTTCCTTAGCATACATAGTTTGAGATAAGAATATCCCATTATTAGTTTGTGCTATTTTTAAACCAAGGGAGAAAGAAATTTCTCCAAGCATAGACATTTCAAATTCATTTTTCATTTGAATGGTAAATCTTTTACACATTTTGTCATTGTTGCCACCAAAAATGATGTCATCTACATACACAACAATAATTATCATATGCTCACCTTCACATTTGGAATACAAATTACTATTAACAATACCTTTCTTATACCCTTGTTGTTGAAGATATTTTTCTAACCTAGAATACCAAGCCCTAGGGGCTTGTTTTAAACCGTACATAGCCTTTTTCAACCTATATACATAATCTTTGTGTTTAGTCACAATAAACCCTTCAGGTTGCTCCATATAAACTTCCTCATCTAGATAGCCATTAAGAAATGCAAATATTACATCCATCTGGTAAACTTTCAAAATTTTATAAACTGAATATGCAAGAAACATTCTAATAGCTTCAAACCAAGCAATAGGTGCAAATGTCTCATCAAAGTCTATACCCTCAACTTGAGCATAACCCTTGTAGACCAATCTAGCTTTTTTTCTTGTTATATTCCCATCTTCATCCAATTTATTTCTAAACACCCATTTTGATCCTATGACATTCTTATCAACATGCCTTGGAACAAGTTCCCAAGTGTGATTTTTCTCTATTTGACTACTTTCCAGCTTTCATCCTTACTGTCTTCTTTAAAGGATTTAGGTTCTATTTCATATAGTAAAGAATACTTGATCTTATTGATAAAAAATTCTTCTTTTCATGACACCATTGGATTTGTTACCAAGAATTTGCTTCTCATAATGATTTATTTTGACAAATTTGGGTGGTGCTTTGGGAGTAGTATTTAGTTTCTCTTCTTCATCAAAATCGCTTTCGTCTTTTGACTCTTCTTTTGTAGATTCTTCTTTCTCTTCATAAATAGAGACTTGTGAATGCATGTCATCTTTGTGTAACTACTAAGAGTGATCTTTATCCACTCTAGTATTCACACTTTCAACTATTTTTTGTAACCATTTTATTGTAGCACTTGTTTGCTTTGCTTGTAGATGAATAACCCAAAATTGTTCCTTCATGAGATCTTGTCTCAAATTTACCCAAGGTTTCGTCATCCCTTTTTATAAAATATCTACTTCCAAATATTTTAAAATATTTTACAGATGCAGGTTTGCCTTTCCATAACTCATATGAAGTCTTATCATGATTCACTCTTAATTGTGCTATGTTGAGAATGCAAACACCAATTTGAATTTCTTCCTTCTAGTATCTATTAGAAAGTTTGGATTCATTCAACATTGTTCTAGCCATGTCCTGAACCATTCTATTCTTTCCCTCAACAACTCCATTTTGTTGAGGTTCTCTAGTTGCATAAAGATGTCTTCTAATTCTATGTTTTTCACAATACTCGTTAAAAATTCACGTGAAGTGAATTCTCCACCTCTATCTAACCTTAGAAATTTAATTCTTGAACCAAATCTCATTTTCAACCATAGCTCTAAAAATTTTGAACCTTTCTAAAGCTTGAGATTTATCTTTAAGAAAAGTTACCCATGTCATTCTTGAATAATCATCTACTAATAACATGAAATACATTTCTCCATTGATGCTTTTGGTTCTTGTTGGTCCACAAAAGTCTGTATGTATCAAATCAAAGGACTTTGTAGTTGAATATTCTCTTTGACTTGAATATGAACCTCATTTGCTTTCCTTCAAGGAATTCTTTACAAAGAGTGCTTGTTGGTGTGACAATGTTAGGCAAATGTCTAACTGCATTCTTCTTGTTGAGTTTCACAAGATGCTCAAAGTTAATGTGACCCATCCTTTTGTGCCATAACTGGAACTTTCATCAGTTTGACCTAACAAACACCTTCCACTTTTCACTTCATTGAGATGGTATAAATTACTACTTGTTTTGCTTGCTTTAGCAACAAGTCTACTAGATCTTTCCTCATCTCACATCCACTAGCATGAAATAATAGATTATATCATTTGTCACACATCTAACTAACACTAAGAAATTTATGTTTTGACCATTAGATGCATACAACACATCTTAAGCATTAGTCTTACCATATATGCATAATATACCTTTTCTAGTTATCAAGTAGTAGTAGTATTATCACCAAAATTGACTGTACCACCATTACATTTCTCCAAACTGGTGAATTTGGTCTTATCTCTAGTCATATGACTAGAGAAACCATTGTCAATCACCCAAGGATTGCCTTGTCCTTTGGCATGAAATGCCATTTGAACTAACATTGATTCTTAATTCTTCGTCTCAGTCTTGTTCTCTTTCCAATACCTCTTAGGGGTTTTCTCCTTTTCATTAGAAATTTGTGAAGATTGTTTCTTCTCTACAACCTAGGGTGCAAATTCTTTCTTTTGACTTGCATGATCATAAGAAAATATGGTTTTCTTAGGAGAAGTAAACATCTTTCTCTCATGTCTAGAAGATTGTTTAAACTTCTACAAAACTTAGCAATGTGCCCATAATCATTATAGTTATAACATACATCATTCAAGGCACTTAAAGAAGAAAAAGGATTCTTGCTTACAAAATTGTCTATCATTTCTCAAACGTCTAATCCTACAATCTATGGCTTTATGCCTATACTAATTACATGAAAAATAATAACCATAAAAATCATAATTAAATCTGGTTTGTCTTATATGTTAGCCTTTGAATCTCTTCTTTAGACTATGTACCTTGATGAATACATCATTTGATTTATTGAGATTTTTAGTCTTCTTGTCCTTCAAGGACCCTTTAGGCTTCTCATAATTTTCATTGCAATCATTCTCATGCTTTTTATCAGACTTCTCTCTTGATTTAAGGTTATCATATAAATTAGTAGATGCACTTTTAGTGTGACCTTTACCTTTTTCAAAACTGAGACCATACTTTTATTTTGAAGAAGGATTTTGTGATTTAATTAACTCATCTAAGATTTTAGAGCCTCCTTTCAACTTCAAACCTTTGTCAATCTACTCTTTAGCCTTCTCTAATTCCTTTCTAAGAGAAACAATTTTAGCCTCTAGTTTTTTACATTCTTCTAGTTTGTTCTCCAAATCCAAATTAGTCATCTCTTCAATTCTCTTTGACTCTTCCAGCTACAACTTAAGGTCTACAATAAGGGTATGTGCAGGATCATGATGGGCCAAAAAGTGGCATATGATGGGTATGTGTAGGGTATGTGATTTAGTGACATTTTTTTACCCAAAATTGATGAAAACGAAAAGGGTTTCTAAAGGAGATTCTTAGATTTCCACCAATATAAATTATGCTTTATTTTGAATTTAATTAATAATTATTATTCATTTTCTATTTGAATTATGACTAAAGTCTGATTGATAGGATGATTTAAAAAAATCTATAGTTTTCAAATGTATCACATTTTTGAATCCAAAACATGCATAGCATTCTATGCTTTGCATACTATAGGATTAAAAAAAAAATCATGAAGTTTTGACCAAGTTAAGGTGGTCAGACATACAAGTTTTTATATTTTAAAAATTTGTAATAAAAAAATCATAATTAATTATTTACTTGGAAAAAATTACAAAAAATATACTGCATCACATGGGACATGAGTCCTCTACTTATATCTAAAATATTATAAAAAAATATTATCATTTTATTGTGGTTAGAGAGGTGGAATGAGACACCTACTTCTTATTTTTTCCTAAAACTTAAGTACTACTACCATTGGGGTTTTAAATTTTCATCAAATAGATTTAAAAAATAAAAATAAACCTAGTAGTTTAGAAACTACATTCATTTTTCTACAGATTCTATTCTTACATATTTTTGAAATAATATAGATAACTTATTCAAATTTTTACGGCAAGTTGCCTAACTCTAGTTTTTTCTAATTTTTTGCCACTTAAGGGCATGCTTTTTCCATGATGATCCTACACATACCCATAAGTTTTTCAAATTCTTTAATCCTTGTATTTTTCATTTGTTTTCTTGAATCACTCAAATATTCTAAAACAAAAACTAGTTCACCTTCCAAATCAACCTCACCTTCTTCTTCCTCTCCAAAATCTTCACATCCTTTAATCTCTTTAGCCATAAATGCAACTTCACCTACTTCACAATCTTCACTAGCAGAGGAGCAATCATCTGAAGAACTAATTTCTTTATCCACATAAAGACTTCTTCTTTTTTCCAAAGTTCCTCTTTTTATATTTGTAAACTCTTGACTCTTGGAACTGTCTCCCTTTTCCTTTTCATTCAATGGAAACTTTGAAACATAAAGTCCTACTTTACCATAATTAAA
This sequence comes from Sequoia sempervirens, assembly GCA_007258455.2. Classification (NCBI taxonomy): domain Eukaryota; kingdom Viridiplantae; phylum Streptophyta; class Pinopsida; order Cupressales; family Cupressaceae; genus Sequoia; species Sequoia sempervirens. Next base: position 18,126 of record VDFB02292597.1, read on the forward strand.
ACATTTAGAAGGAAGCTTACCTTTGTATTTTCCAATGCCCTTCTTCAGCTTTCTGACAAAGTTTGTTTCTTCTTCATTTAAGTTGATGTTAGATTCTGAATCTTCTTTAATCTTTTTGGTTTTGGAGGTCTTGAATGCAACTTCACCTTTTGATGATACAATATTCTCATTTCTCATTTCATATGCAATTAGGGACCCAAAAAATTCATCCATAGAATGTGTATCCATATTTTGAGTTTCTTTTATAGCAGATACCTTATAATCAAATCGTTGTGGGAGTAACCTCAAGACCTTTTTTATAATAACCTTGTCTTCAATAGTCTCACCCAAACCTTTGATTGCATTCACTACCTCATCTACTTGAAACATGTATGTTGCAATATTTTCTTCATCTTTCATCTTAATAGTCTCAAACTTTCCTCTATGAGTTTGTAACTTTGCTTGTTTCACAATAGCATCTCCCTCATAGATACTATTCAGTTTCTCCCATACTTCTTTAGCAAATTTACAATGCATAACTTTTACAAATTTAGTATTGGATAAACCACACAGAATAGCATTTTTAGCTTTGGCATTATTTTCACAAGATTTCTTTCCGGTTGCATCACTAGGAGGAGTTGATGGTGCAGTATAACCATCTACAATTGATTGCCATACATCAAATCCAAGAGAGGTTAAGGGTGAAATCATAAAGTTGAGTCCACTTAAGGTGAAAGTTTTAGACTTAGAAAAAAACTCGAAATTGGGAAAAATGAAACAAGATCCCATTATTAATCAAATAGGATCCTATTTTGCTTCAGGGCCTCAAGCCAAAAATGGGATCCCATTCTAAAACGAGATCCCATTTCATAATTTTTTTTAATGCTTTTATGAAACAAGACCTCGTTTTTTAAAATTTGAATTTTTGCTCCAATTTTTTCTTTGTTTTTCAGTTTGAGAAAATGATTGGGGACCCAAACCTAAGCTTTGGACTTGGTTTGACCTACAACTTGAAGGTCATGCCAATGTCACAAGAAAATAGTGACTTTGGACATATGTTTGAAGAACTTTTTGCATATGGGGAGGAAACGGAGGATAGGCGTCGGTACATCTTGGTCGAGCTAGGGCGTTCGTGCCCTAGCTCGCTTTTGGTCTTGCATGCGCGGGCGCTGTGAGGGGTTTTGTCTGCATTCGGTGTAGGATCTCTCTGTTCTCTCTTTTCCTCGTTCCTGATCTTCTTTGGCGTGTGGTGGTGGGGTTTTGGTCTGCGTTGTCAGCTTCTGCTCCTTCCTTCCTCTGTGCGCTTGGCGGCTGGGAGAGTTTCTTTTTCCTACTGTCAGTAGTGGTTCTGGTTGCTTGGAAAACCCGTGTGGGGTTGGGGTGCTTGGGCGTGAGGGGGTGTGTGGTGCATGGCTGTTGCTTCCTTGGCTGCGTTGTGTCCCTTTTGGTGGGTTGTTTTTCATCTGTGAAGTTTCTCTTTGGAGTTTTGTGTGTGCCTTTGCACTTACCCCATTGGTGGTGGCTGGGAGAGGGGCGAAACCTGGTGTGGAGTTGTTTCTCCTGGGATCTCGAGGGTTTGTTTTTCCTGACTGGATTTTTTCTTCTCACCTATGGCACAAGGGGAATCGTTGGGGGATGGTCCCAAGCTTGATTTCCGTACCGCTGTAGGCTCGAAGCCCCCACTTCAGGGGTCTAGGGTTTTCGATAATAATTTATTTGCTCTAAACTTGGAGAAAAATGAGATGGGATCTTCTGGGGGATTTCGTCTGCCAAAGATTAATGGATGCCTGGAGAGGTGCAAAGAGAGGCCGAACGTTGTGATTCCGATGGAGATGCTCGCAGAAGATATCGAGTATTACTCTCGACACTCTCTATACTGTAAGTTTTTGGGGTTGAAAATCTCGTTGCAATTTTTGGAGGCTTGGGCTCGGCGAACTTGGCTGCCAGAAGGAGAGATGGAGATTAGGCTCCTTGCGAACAACTATTTTATGGTTACCTTCGACTGCATGGCAGACAGGATCAAGGTTTTTGAAGGAGGCCCCTATTTTTACAATCAAGTGGGTTTGTTTATCAAACCGTGGCATGCAGGCTTTGATCCGGCAGAGGAGATTCCTAGTAGGGTTCCTGTCTGGGTTAGATTGCCGAGGCTTCCGGTCGAGTGTTGGCGTGATGATGTTTTGCATCTGCTGGCTTCAATGCTGGGTAAGCCTGTTGGATCGTCGCAGCAGACACAGTTCAAAAAGGTAATGACTTTTGCTCGGTTCTGTGTGGAAATTGATTTAAGTAAACCCTTGCCAGACTCCTTGGAGGTTTGTGCAGGATCTTATACTTGGATTCAGCAGCTCGACTATGAGACTTTACCATTCAGATGTCGTCTGTGTCATGAGTACGGCCACTTATTGCGTAGATGCCCAAGGGCCAAGCCTTTGGAGGCCAATTCTTCACAGCCCTCCAACAACCTGCCTAGAGTGGACAAGGGCAAGGGCCCTATTCAGAATAGCGGGACCGAGGAGGAAGGATTTATTCCTGTCAGATCCCGGAATAGGAATAAGGGACATAAAAGAAGTATGAATGAGAGACAGGATGGGGATACTTTTAATAGATTCGAGGTATTGGAAGATCTTAACCAACAGGAAGTGAATCCAGGTTTGGTGGATTTGGATCATGGAATTTTGGGTACTGAACAGCAAGGGCAACTGGTTGAGCCTGTGCAGGAAAACCATCAGGTGGTGGGTTTGGGCTTACAGGAGGCTGAGATTGTTGGAGGAGGCTCTGGTCAGGAGGGGATTGGGCCCATGGCCTCTTCTGATCCACTAGTGGATGGGATCGCACACTTAGATTCTGAACTAATGGTGGAGGCTCAGAAAGATTCAGGTAGCGTTGTGGTGAAGGATAGTGAGGCTTTGTCTCATTCTGTGCGGCGGTCTGGCTTAGAAGGGGGAAAAAATAGTAAACCTTCTCCTCATTTGGGTATATTGCAGAAAGATCTTAAGAAAGGAGGGGCAGAGAAAGTCGCTAAATTGGGTAGGAAAAAGGACTTGGAGAAGATTAAATTGATAGGGGAAAATCTGGTGGATTCAGGGTCAGTCAAGACTTTGGATTCTCTTTTCTCAAGTTCTCTAAAATGATTGTTCTATCATGGAATGTTAGGGGCTTAAACAGCGGCCCTCGACAAAAAGCTGTTCGGAATTTGATTAGATGTCAATCTCCTGATATGCTCTTTTTGCAAGAAACCAAGCTTTCTGTGGAATGTATGATGGATATTATGCCCAAGCTTTGGATGAACGGAAAATGCCAGTGTATTGGTGCTCAGGGTTCTTCTGGAGGGGTGGCCTGCTTATGGAACCCTCGAAAGATTTGCCCCCAGTGGTGGGTGTCCTTCAAATCCTCTATCTCTATGGTGGCCTCTTGCCATGAATCTGGTGAACTGGTTCTGTTCTCCAACATCTATGCTCCAGTGGATATGTAGGGCAAGCAAATTTTATGGTCGAATATTCGCTATGTTCGAAGCATGGAGCCTTTTCTTCCGTGGATCATTGGGGGTGACTTCAATGCTATCACAGAAATTGCTGAGAAACGGGGTGGTACTATGCGGTTGGAGGCTTCTGCCTTCCTTCTCCAAGACAATATTTCTATTTTGAATCTGGTTGATATCAAGCCTGGTAATGGTCATTTTACCTGGAACAATCGGAGGCCTGGTGAAAACTGCATTGCTGAGCGGTTGGATCGGTTCCTGGTCTCTTGTTTCTGGGTTGGGGATAGATGGTTTTCTACCTCAGAGATCCTTGACTGGAGGGGCTCAGACCATTGGCCTATAAAGATTTCTATCCTCTCAGCTAGGCGGCCTTTGAAACCTTCCTTTAAATTCCAACTGATGTGGCTTCGGGATCCTGAACTCCATGACTTCATTGCTTGATGGTGGCAGGAGGGTAGACCGTCCTTTGGTACAGCAATGTATGTCTTCACTAAGCTTCTTCAATTTGTTAAGTATAAGCTTAAACATTGGAATAGGAATTGCTTTGGAAATATTTTTAAGGCCAAGTTTGATGCACAAGCTAAGCTGGATGGTATAACGAGGGTTATTAGGGAGAATGGGGTGTCTGAGAGCCTGTTATAGGAGGAATCTAGGGCCTTGAAAGCTTTAGAGGAATAGGAGCTGTGAGAGGAGATCTTTTGGAAACAAAAATCCCAGATGGATTGGCTTAAGGAAGGGGATAAAAATTATGCCTTCTTCTTTCATTCTGTTAGGGCACGAAGGCATGGTAACTCTATTCCTATTTTGGTCACTGATAGGGGAGAGACTCTGACTTCTTATCAACGTATTTCAAAGGAAGCTGTTCATTATTTTTCTTCCCTATTCAGAGAAGAGTTGCAGGGGAGTTCGGTGGAGGAGGCTCAGGTTCTTTCTTGTATTCCTCAGTTGGTGTCGCCTGAGATGAAGGAGGATCTTATGGGAGAGATTACTTTAGAAGAATTGGAGAGTACAGTGTTTCAGATGAAGAAAGGGAAAGCCCCTGGCCCTGATGGTTTCCCAATTGAGTTTTTCCAGGAGTTCTGGGAGATCATCAAAATTGATTTATTAGAGGTGGTCAAGGAGTCGCAACGGAATAAGCAAATGTTAAAGGCCTTGAATGCCACCTTTTTGGCACTTATTCCCAAGTGTGAAGGGGCTAACAGGTTGAGTCGTTTCCGTCCTATTGCCCTTTGCAATGTGGTGTATAAGATTATTACCAAGCTAATTGCTAATAGGTTGAAAAAGTGGCTACAGTTGCTCATTTCTGAGGAGCAAAGTGGTTTTGTGGAGGGCAGACAGATTCTTGATGGGGTTGTTGTAGCTACTGAGACCATCCACTCTATGGCTATTTCTAGAGAAAAGTCTATGTTCATCAAACTTGATATGGCAAAGGCTTACGATAGAGTCCGATGGTCCTTTCTTCAAAAGATCCTGGCTAGTTTCGGATTCGGGGATGATTGGATTCAATGGGTTATGAGTTGTGTTACTTCTGTTTCTTTCTCTGTTTTAACTAATGGGGAACACTCTGAGCTATTTGGGGCTTCTCGCGGGATAAGGCAAGGTGATCCTCTCTCCCCTTATTTGTTTATTCTCCTTGTGGAAGGATTGGGACGCCTTTTGAGACGTCACGTGGAGCTGGGCTTTATTCAGGGATGGAGGTGGGGGGATGATTTACCCCCTCAATCACATTTGCAGTTTGTGGATGATACTGCCTTGATAGGGGCTGCTACTATTCGGGAGGCAACAAACTTTCGCAAGGTGTTGGATATGTACCTTGAGGCTTCGGGTCAATCAATTAATGATGACAAATCTTCCATCTATTTCTTCAATACTCCAGATCCTATCCAGAGGAGAATAGCTCGGGTTCTTAGATTCCAGATTGGGACCCTTCCTCTGTCTTACCTTGGATTTCCTATTGCGGTGGGTAGATTAGCAAGGGAGTCATGGCAGCCTATCTTGGATAAACTTCGGTTGAAG